>JACEOJ010000080.1:547581-673964 GCA_013761285.1 Campoletis sonorensis
GTGAATTAATTTCATCTTTTTTTATTGGTTTTTATAATTTAACTTTCGTTTTCAGTTTTTTGTCGTTTTATTTTTTTCAGTCTTATGCTTTATCCAGGATTTGATGCTTTAGCCAAAATTGGTTAAAACGAGTGTGACCGTTTTAGAGAAAAGTTGCTACAAAGAAATCCCCCCCTATCAGCTGATCACAGTGGAACGCATATCTCGCGTCTCTTTGCCCCTCTAGGCGTAAGAAAGCCTTCAAATTATACCTAAAACGGAAACAAAAATGACTACTCGACTCGTGGTCTTGTTTCAAAGATTACAGAAGCTCATTTCAGAACAAATAATTCAGGTCATCCTACCGAACTTCAACGCCGCCGTAGTTAAACACAGCTGTTGCGATTAACAGCGTTTTAATTGCATGTTATGAAAGCATGACATTTCTTATTTTCGCTTTCTTATCACTTCATTAAAATTACTGTTTTTCTTGATCGCTCATATTTCGCTCGTTAAGTTTCTAAAAATTGGGATCTTCAAAGCTAACTTCGAATAGAATTAGGTCCCATCCTTACTCTCTGCTTCCGAATGCGTTATTTGGAGTGTTACCCGATGCTGCGAATGGCGTATATTCGGCAATATTCTAGATTCCGCCTGATTAACTATTAGCAGTTAATTTCGAAATCACTTGAGGTTATTATTGATTTATATCGAAGCATGTTCATTGTTTGGCTTCCAAAATTTCTGACTTCTGAATGTCATTTCAAAAGAAGTTGCAGGTACGGAAAGTTATAACGAGTCTTCCTTAATGAATAAGTTCCCAATGGTGGTGGGAACCTACTATTTCGGCAGAATCAGCTTTTAATACGTTTGTAACAAACTTCATGATAAAATGAGTTTTTTTTGCACCCACTCCACATACACTTCAGTCCCGACATGCCACACTTCATATCGAGAGTAGGGATCCTTCGAATCAATCAGTCAAGGTTCTGCGAAGATCAAAAGATTTCAGCTCGTATATAAAAGCAAGAGATGCTTCATTTCGATCATCAGAACGGGGTCACATACGGAAATCAAGCAAATAATGTCCGGGCTGAACAAAATTTTAACGCTTCTGATTTTGGCTGCTGTTGTCAGTCGTAAGTTCATTAATCATCTGATATTCATCTGCATTGGATCCAAAAGATATCTCGATTTTAATATTCATTTATCTGTAAAACAGTTGGAAATGCTCGACCACCCCAAAAAATCATAGGAGGTACTTTGTCAGCAGCCTACGAATTTCCTTACCAGGCTTCGCTAAAATTGGACGGCAGACATATTTGCGGAGGTGCAATAATTCATCCACGTTACATCATCACTGCGGCCCATTGTGTCGTTGGTGTCGTTGAAAAACCTTACACTAACTTTACTATCGAGACAGGATCAAACATTAACTACGGTGGTCAGGTTCACCGGGTTAAATCAGTCCATCCGCATGCAGATTACGTTCCCTTTCAGGGCCATGACATTGCTGTCATCGAGGTACTTTGACTTGTTGTCCCGAATTCTAATAGTTGTTGATCATATACCAAGTTTTTCTTGGCTGCACAAGAAGGCAGCCAAAATATTTTCTCATTAATGCTGACTAAATTCCGTTTTCCATGATAGCTAGCGAAAAACCTTAAGTTCGACAGTAAACAGGATAAAATCAACTTACCAACCAACAATACGAAAAGCGGCATTGCCGCGGTCGCCTCAGGATGGGGCCTAGAAAATGTTCGTGCGCCCGAGTTACCAGAAAAGCTTAGGAAGGTCGTACTTCACACACTCGACCACCGTGAATGCCAGCTGTTTTCCGACACTTTTAAAATATCGCCTCATCAAATCTGCACCTTCCACGCGCCTGGACGAGGTGTCTGCGTTGTAAGTACTGCTCAGTTGTATGCGTCCTTTCACTCACAATCTAAAAGTATTTGTAGGAAACTACACGAAAAACAATTGCACTCGAATACAACTCTTTGATAATGACTCATCCATCTGTTTTATCGATCGCTCTGGTTTTACGACAGATTTTTTTTAACTATTGTCAAAACCGTGAAATATGAAGTAACGACGTTGTTCGCTTCTTCCATTTTTTTAAACATTACTTCTAAAGGCGAGAAAGCGCGCGGAAATTGAGCTGATCGGCATTTTCTGTCTTTTGGAGCTAATTGACACTTGCTTGAAGTGTTGTAAATTTTAGTAAACCTTCTGAAGCAAGAGTTTTTGAAACTGCCCTATGGGGTCTTGGCAACCGTTCTCAGTGTCAATGAGCCTTGGATTATTATGATGGGAACAATTTTTCAATCCCATTTTTTTTCCAGGGTGACAGTGGTGGTCCCCTCGCTCGAGACAACACACTGATCGGTATCGTTTCTTACGGTGCACCGTGTGCTCTTGGAAAACCCGATGTATACACCAACGTTTGGTACTATATTAAATGGATCAAGGAAAAGTGTGCTATGTTTTAGTTGTTTCGGGATGTATCGATATATGCTGAGTAATCGAGTTCTCTTTGTCCCTCACGAATTCGGAGTTTTGATTATAACAATAGGAGAGAAAACGGATTGAGTCCAATTTCTACTATGGCTGTGAAACCACGGTAGCCCACGTTGGATCCAAAAGACTGAATGTTGCGTGTGATTCGTCAACTGCCTACACTGCTCGATGCATTCAGTATAACATGAATTTGAACCATCGATGCTAGAGCGACTGATGGAAACACGAACATAGACGATATTTTTCAATTATTCAACAAAAACTAATAAATACATATTTGAAATTTTTTTGTTGTGCGTATAAGTTCCATATTTATTCCCTGATTTAACGTCTTTCACGCAGTAGCTGTGTCATAGCTCTTCATGTGCAAGGGCGAAGCTGGCAGAACACTTCCGCTGGCCAACAGTGAAAACGTGTGGACCAAGTTTTTTATAAGCTACGTTACACGTAGTATATATTTGAACTGATCAAATTCTGCAGGGATACACCAATTTCAATTTCATAAAAACATACTACATTTTTGTATTTATTTATTTATAACAATTTAATAAATTGAACGACAAGAATCGAAGGATACTGATGCAACATTTGAGATTGTTTACCATACCGTTTTCGACATATCGTTTATCAAAAATTGCAAATTTTGCATACGAGCAATGACTTGTACATTACGAAATGAGCACTTTCGAGGTATTCAGCCAAAGTAGATTAGTGTATAAAGAACAACATATATTTTACTGCAAATTTTCAATAGTACCGTAAAAAAGTATAGATTTAAAAAAAAAATCGTTTTGGGGCCAAAAGAACGCGTTAGTGAGCTTGATAACGTCGCTTCATCACGGCTGACGTGACAATTGTCGGGTGAAGGGTTACGATGCAAATCAACGAAGCGCAGAAATCCAAGTTTTTCAATATCAAAATACTCCGGGCTTAATGTTTAGAAAAATTTTAACGGTTGCCCATTGAGTTTCGAATCGAAATAAAAATATCAGCAACGATAATTACACATTCATCAAAAGTTAGCTTACGACAACTTCTTTTCTTCTGGGCAGCTTTTTCTTCGATTGTATAAATTTCCCTTTCGATCTTTTATCCGACGTCTTTGGTTATGATGGACTATATGGACTGGGACTACGTGACACGAATTTTGATTAAATTCACTTTTTTAAATTGTTTTCACGTTTAGGATGTTCATGTAAGCTGAAAAGATTATTTTTTCTTAGTCAGATAACTATTTTTTTGGAGAATTTTCGCTTCAGTTTTTTTTTTGACTAACGTGGTCGAGTTAGAACTACGTTATCAAAAATTGTTTATCAATACACAAGAAAAATTGTCCAACAGTCATGGGATTAAATATCAATATCAAAAGCCATTCAAAACGTTATTGACGAAACAATGTCTTGTAGAGAGGCTTCGGCACGATGCAATGTTCCGAAAACGGCACTTCCTCGAAGGGTTAAAATTTAGAAATTAAATCCAGACATGGGAATAGCTATTCAAAAGATTATTTTAAGTAAAAAAAAATTGCTCCGATTGCTCCAAGAATCGAAACCGTTTTTTTTGTTTGCGATTTAAACAAGACCAAGAAATAGCTGGACACGGCTTTGTTCGAAAGCGAGGAGGCGTTTGCTGATTGAATTTACCTGGGAAACTTTTTCAGTGCCGCAATATTTTGACCGGTTTGGCGAAACTTTCAAGCGGCAGCATACATGAAAGCTCACATTTCAAAGAAGTTGAGGCCGTAATATTTTTTCAAATCCAAAAGCGCGGACCCGGGTACATTGTTAGATGCGAGGTTATGGTACTGAGATTAATTTATGAACATCCCTAAACATAGCTTCTCATGAACCTGAAATTTTTTCGTTATAAACACTTAGTAAGCCCTAATCGATTTTTTTGTGTAGGCCTTCAAAAGTCGAGAATCCACAACGCTGTAGTATACATTGCAATAACATAAATTATAGAATAACTTCTAAAGCTTACCATTAAATGTTCAACAATGAAACAAAAAGTGAATCAAATTAACTTTGAAAAAAAAAAAAAATTCGATACTTGTTGAGGAACGATTCACTTTTGACGCGCAATTACCTTGATCCCTGACAATTTATGACCTTGCGGCTGATAAACAAATCAAAGAATAATAAAAACAACCAGTCGCATGTAAAGTCGACACGTTGAAAGGCGAAAGTTTCATCAATGAAGAAAATTATCCGTTTCTCTGAAGTCTCAGCGTCGCGGGAGTTAAATACAGCTGTGGCGTTCGAATAACACACCATCATGAAAACAAAAAACTTTCTTATTATTCCGTCGGAGCGAGGCTTATCGCATAGCATGAAGAATCGTGGAAGTTTTATTTTTCAATCAAATATGAATAAATTATTGTTCTTTTGTCGAAGCACACCAATAACAAAACAGAGGTTGATTTTTTTCCAATCGAGACGAATCGATTGGTATTTAAACAAAAAGAACTCGTTTCGCTAATCATAACGAAGAAATCTACAGACCGAAGTTAAACATGCTTGGAGTACATCAATTAATTGGTCTACTGACGGTGGCGATTATCGTCAGTGGTAAGTCCATCAAATATCATAAACGGTATGCCCGTAACCAAGTTTCATTTGCTTGATAATTTAATTCTAACGGAAGTAAACTAACTACTCTACAGTTGGTGATGCGAGATCGCCACAAAGAATTAGAGGTGGCGAGGAAGCCCAGATCGGTGACTTTCCATATCAGGTTTCAATCAGGATAAAAACCCAACATATTTGCGGTGGTGCCATACTGGATAAGCAATTTATAATTACCGCAGCTCATTGCGTCGCTGATCTTAAAAAGCCGTTTACGGAACTTCGAGTTGCCACCGGTTCCAGATTCAGTTTCGGAGGTCAAACTAACGCTGTACAATCCGTCATTTGGCACGAGGGGTACAACATGTCCGTAGCATCTTCGCCGCATGATATCGCCATCATAAAGGTAATTTGAAGGTGTTCTGAGTCGGAGCCGGCTAAACACCTGTCTTGAGTGCAACTCGAGTTTGATTCTGAAAATGGGGGAGTATATGAACTAATGAGTTTTCATCGTTAATTATAGTTGAAGGAAGAATTACCGCTTGGAAAAAAATTGAACAAAATTCGATTACCGAACAAAGATGCGGTGGGTCAACTTCAAGCTGTTGCTACAGGATGGGGCTCTGAGACTACGGACCAAAAGCAATCCACCTTAAAACTAATGAAAGTCAACCTTCAAACACTCGGTTTCAAGGAATGCCAGAAGCACTTCAAGAAAGCTATCTTACAGCCTCACCAGATTTGCACATTCGGTGGTATTGGAAGTGGTGTTTGTCAGGTAGGCTTTCTCAATCATTTTAGCACACCCTAAACAAATGCTGACGATAATTCAACGAAAGCCGATTAAACAACTGTATGAGCAGCTAAAGCTAAAGAATGTTTTAACATTTTCAGGGTGACAGTGGTGGTCCTCTCGTTTGTGAGGATACCCTCATCGGAATTGTTTCCTATGGAATACCTTGTGGTATCGGATATCCCGATGTTTACACGAATGTCTATCATTACCTCAAATGGATCAATGACACGATGGCCAAAATGTAATCACCCAGTTATTCATTATTTATTGTTGATTAAGGACCAAATCCGTGATTTTCGAATATTTATTGATGCAAAAAGAGTGATTGTGGATGATAGATGGACTACCATACAACTATCGGCTTTAATAAAATCTATTCTTTTTGACATTGAATTCCCTGTTCTCTTTCCTATATATTATTCCCTACTTCGCCACTGAGTTTTGACCAAACTGCATAAAGTTGCTGAAAAATGGTATAACGCGTATATTAGCTTTTTTTTTTACAAAGAAAAACATTAAAAAATTCGCAGGAATCGTTTGGGAGAATTTTTGAGAATGTTAAACTGACGTGAAATGCCCCATATATTTTTTGGAACAATAATTAACAGGAGGAAATTGCTAGGCATCTTATTTTTTTATTATCTATTGTGTGAAGTAATTTGGTGGGCACGTTGTAATGAGCTTTCACGCTCCTTTTCATTCGTGTCTGGGTCTGCCGCACTTTTAGAGTTTTTTTTTCTCCAATGAATACGTTCTACAAAAGTTTTATGTATTGTAAAGCTCAATTCCGAATAACATTTTGAGTTGCTTATTTAAATAAAAGACATTTGAGTTCGAATCGTCTTAAAAAACCTTTCCCAACACAATATATAATTCGCATATAGTCCTTAGCTCGAAACCGGAAATAAGGAATGTATAGTTCGAACTTGGAGGAAAGACAGAAAGAGAATTGTACGCAACATACTGCGAAAAGTAGGGGGAAATAGAAGATGATACTAGAGAGTAAGTGCGATATAGTAGACTTGCGATAGATAATTAATTGAGTTCCTCCACAAAGATCTCAACCAAAGAAGTGTCCTTGCATCCGCGACCGTTGCTTTGATTCATTATAAGGGATAATACCGCGATTTTACTTCCAGATTCCGCGATCCTTCTGATTCTCACAGGATAATGTTTTTTGCGGAAGACTTAGAGAGTTTAAAATCGAAGTAACGAATAAGCTGAAAAAGCTTTTGTTCTCGAGGAGCCAGACTGTGTGTTCGACTGATGTCGACGATGGTGGATGAAGGTAAGGACCTCACCGTTTGCCGATGAACATCCAGCTATGATCGGAAAAAAGTTCTTTTGAAGAAATGTCGAAAGGAAGAAGGATGGGTTAAGAGATGATGTGAATGGATCTACTAAACGCGGTGGATGTCACCAGCTGGAAAGAAATGAGAGAAACGAGGGATCTGACGGGTTAGAACGTCTTCTTTCGTACATTTGTCTTTGCTGCTATTATTTTTTTTGTTCTCTGCTCCTACGAGTGAAAGCAATCAGCCATCGGTCTACAAAACGACACAGAAGTCGGCGTCTTCGAGTATTTCCTTTAGTTCCACTTGCACAGTCTTCCTTTTTGCGAAGACGCAGCAGTTTAAAACCCCCCCCCCCCCCCCCCCGGCTAACCTTGAAATTGAATTATGAAAGTCAAAGGATGGCACGAAACGCCGGGCTATTCAGATTTCAGCAAACGTAATGAACGTGTCAAATCCAAACAACGGCTTCTTTAGGGTCCCGTACGGAAACCAGGAATCCTTGTAATTTCATCATGGTTCCTCTTCCCGTTCGTCTATCACAAGATCATAATCATCACAGCTTTCAAAATTCCCCGCGAAAAGTTACTGATCAGCTCTGCAAGGAACTTTTAATAAAACTTGAATGTCTTAATTAACTTCTAATAGGGAGTTGCTTAATAGATTGAAAAATAAGTTTGTAGGTAAATTGAAGTATCACGCAATTTTGTAAATTTAACTGGCTAACGTTGTGAATTTAAAAAAATCCGTCATTCAGAACTCGTCTAATGAGTTATTATTATTAGTTCATTCAAAGGAAAAGTTTTTTGCAAAAACTTAATTACAAAAATTGTTGCAAAAATCATAAACAAATCGTTACAGTGGAAATGAATGACACAAAACGTAATGGAAAAATCAGGTTGGAACGGATGTTGGAAGGATCAATATTCAGGCGCAAAATTTTCCACCCCTTATGAAGTTTGCATGTAAAAAATGGTTCCCTACTTCCCCGCGTTGTGTCGAGGAACTGATATGATTCTTAAGGTAGTACTTGACAATTATGAGCGAAGATAGGAAGTTTTGATATTAAAAACTAATTTAGCCTCAGGTATTCTGCACCTATCCGTAAAACTTTAAATTTAACAAGCATTTTTTCACCGAGGAAGTTGGTTGTAATATTGGCATTCATAGCGTTGTAATAATATTATTTTGAAAGTGTATAATCCAAATCGTTTTTTTGTATCTTTCATGAGGATACGTCCAGTTTTATACGTTTACTCGAAACCGTAACTTCGCGTGATCCAACTAGCATTTAACGATTTTCTTTTTCAACCCGAATTGAAGCAAGGACATACGTCCGCTACGCCCAAGCCACGATAAACAAAAATATGTTTACCCCGATAATGTTCGTAATTCACCTTGATCCCCGAACCACTGGGGTATCCACGAAATTGCGAAAGATCACGTAGCAGCGTACAGTTGGGCTTGAGTAAACCAGCAGGGAACGTGAATGGTTCTAAAACTGGTTCATTTTTATAATAATATATAGAATGAGAAAATTTGATATTTCCTCATTCAATTATAAGTCTTTGAATGACCATAATGGATGGTGGCAAGTGGATGACTTAGTTGAAGAAGAGGCGAGCTGCAGGCCGAATGGCAAAGTTCGTGGATAAGGAAAATGCTCACATGCAAAAGCACAGAAGGATGATCGAAGGGGTGGAGATGTACGAGGATAGCCTGGGAGAGAAAGCGATACGCTTCGTGGCATGCGAGAGCATGGACGAGATGGTTTGCGGACGGCAAACTCGTGGTTGTAGCTTAAACCATCGGAAGCGTGTAATCAGAGGACTTGGCGGATTAGTGGTTGGGCTCAAATTCACGGCTGCATTACCCCTTCGATGTACAGTCGGTTCCCGCATACCACGAGGCCCCTTTTATCCGAAACCGAGAGAGAAAAAATCATATGGTTTTCCGACTTCACGTTGTTTGTTATTCTACGGTACGACCTTGTTGTTGCATTCTCGAAACTAGTTGCTATGTTGTATTGTCCATGCCACTTCGAAGTAAAGCTAAACAATCCTCCGAACCACACAAACAGTGAATCTTTTGATTGGTTCTTTAGGATCAATACATTTTACTCGTTTAATTGCACTTATGAGTCCTAAAATGATCTCATCAATAGCGCATCTCCACTCTATCTTGAAACATGTTTCGCTCTGATGTAATGAAATGGAGCATGATCGGGTGCATGGCAGGGTTTAGCGGTTGGTTCATCGGATCATTGCACACTCTTCTGTAATGTTCACAGTCTCGACTCAAACTTATTTTCGTAATCACAGTGTTCAATATGCTATTTCCAAGGGCTACACGATCAAATTTATGGATCATTGACGTTCTTAGAATTTGTTAAACTAGATTTCCGAACGTCTTATATTTTTTCTACTTCCTGTGCATTTTCTGGCTCTCCAAATCCTTTACTTTTCTCCCTATATTCGTTGTCTTCTTGTCTCTCTATTTTCGTCCTTGCCGCTCCCCTGGTTTGAAGACTCGGCGTGAGCTACAAACTTCTGTAATTGTTGGAAGCTCCCTTGCCCCATCCACCCGTTTCTTAGTTCATGCGATGCCATCAGGCACCGCGTGAAGAAGTAGAAACAGACCAGAATCTTCTTTCGCTCCTCCCTGGCTATCGCGAGAAAACGTTATATTGCCACCATACCTAAACGCCCTCAGACTCCTGGTAAAGCTACGAGAGCACGGAAAGAAGAAGTAGAAGAAATAAATTTATGGTATTCGAGTGAGGATAAAAGCTTCGCGCTCTTTATCTAACGCCTTCTCCCACCACCAACAGCAGGCAGTTTTTATAAATTAAACTCTACCCTCGTAAATGTGCTCTTCGAGCTTCAGAACGATTTAGACATTTGTGTATTTCTTTCGCAGGCATGTAGATGCCTTACGCGTTCATAATATAATCGATGTTTTCTTTTTTATATTGTATTAAGACATCATTGGATAGCTGTGATTTGTAAAACTTTTCAAACTTTTCTGAAATTATACATGTGCCTTTTCAATGTATCCTGATGACTTCAAAGGAGAAATGGAAGGTCAGATTTGTTTGTGCTCTAAAAGAAAGCGGAATTACTGAAAGCGGAAAGCGGAATTGATTACTCAGAAGTACGGAATGAATAACAAGAAAGAATGAATATATTTGTGAGTCCATGTAACACTCTCATCATACAATATTTGTCATCGATGTTCATCAACTGTAGAAATAAAATTTTGCATACGAAAATGGACGGTCCAGAAGTAACAATGGAAATTGAAGTGGATCGATGAAAAATGAGCGTAACCAAAAAATGACATCTCCAAATAAAATGAACATATATTTTAGATAAAAACGGATTCAACAGTCCTCAGGGAAGGTCTTTGAGCATCTGCAAGAGAGATGGCAAGGAAAACGCAATAATGGAAGCAAGAGCTTTTCGTATCTTATACCGGGTGGTATTATCCAACTGCCAGGTCTCTTCACCATTCTGCATCCCGAAGCTTTGAGGTCAGACCTATCACGGTCCAGCTGCAGAGTAAATCTGCGAAGATTCTTCCAATAAAAGATCGACCACAACAGGGGCTTTGGCCCTGAACATTTACGGATGCTCCGGATACTCTTGTGAGGATCCCGGGAAAAAGCTCCTCTCACAAAAAAAAGACAATCGAACCCATATTAACTGTACTGCTTTATGTCAAGCTCTTGGTTCCTTTTGGCGTTGAGTCTTGAAGGGGACTCGATAGCCAGTAGGCACAGAATGTTTAGAATTCATAATCCGAACAGTTTCCAATGGTTGCGATTACACGAGAACATGCGAAATTTTGTAAACTCCAAAAATGGGAAAGTATTATGAAAAACCGAAATGCTCAATTTTTCCAAAAGAAAGTTTGATCTACAGTCTGAGAGGAATAAAAAACATGATCGAATTGCGGTTTCCGTTACTTTTTGTATGAAAAATATATGCGGCATTCTCGTGTTTAGTTGCGGAGGTTAAACCACGTATCCAACTTCACGTAATAGTAATGATATTCGTGGCAAAAGCTCCGGGTTGTTCTTTCTACTCGTTTTTGTTTCCGAGGGTTATTTATTTTTATGGGGTTTTCTCGCTTTATGTCGCCCAGATATGGTTCCGGCTCTCCGGTTGCTGCACATATATAGAGCCAATGTGAAAGGGGAGGCCCTGCCACCTTTCCCTTTCGGAGGACAGGACTCACGGGACTCTGCAAATGCCCCGCAAGAGTCTTGCGATCGGTGTTCTCTGTAGCTTGTATTTTCATGCGAAGAAGAGGGAGGGAAAGAGAGAAAAGTCGTCGTGTGTTCCGCAGAGTTGCGAAGCTCCGTGGAAAGCGAGAACGCATTCGGGAGAAAGCGAGCTGGGGAATCCCCGTGCCTGCTTAATGGCGTTACGGGGTTGCCATGACAACGAGAAACCCCCATGGAACGAGAGAGGAAGAGCGAGCGAAAGCTCAACGCGCCGAAGCGTCCTTGCGACCCTGGCGAAAAGCCCATTTATCCTGAAGAGAAAAAAACACAAGAACGAGTATGTACAGGAGGACACTACGTTCTGGATGGGCGAATTTTTTCCCTTGGCATATATGTTTCTTTTTACAGTAGTGTCACAGTGCGCTCTATCAACTGCTACAACGATACATTGTAGGTGATATTACGTCACGGACCATTTGTTCACGTGAGCCCATCGCATTTTTGCTTGTACCATTACTCAATTTGCTTTTGTATGAAAATCATGATAAGTACATGATTTCGTTAGCTGCGCATCAGAATTCCGGAACGTGGTCGTTTTCACGTAACGATTCGAAAATCCTCACTCCAATCACGCCTTCCAAAGCTTTCATTTGACCTCAACAACAATTTTCAGACTTTCAGAACATCGAGCATAATTGAAGTAGAGCATCATTCAGAGATTTTCCTTGTAATTGGGACCTGATATGACACTACCTGGACATTATATTTCTTTTCTGAAATCAAGATTCAGACCGCCGTGGATTGGCTCCCCAATCACATCGTTTTCAGAGAAGAATGTTTGTAACATTTTAGTGACGTGGAATAATGGAAAGGAACTGAAAACTTTATTATCGACTGGTCAGAGGTTGACTTCAATCATGCCAAGCATTCTGATCACAACGGTACAGTTAGGGACCATGTCAGGGGGACATTGATGAGGTGCTGTGTGACTCAAATGAAGTTCTCAGCATACCATGATGGAACAGCCTCAATCCAACGCAGTTCAGATCATCTATATTCTTTTCAGGTTGCGTTTGAGGCCCTTGTAGGCATCTTCCTTAGTTGCTCTCCCTCAAGGCTCGAAGGAATCGACTTACGGCGCGAAATTTCATTCCAGTTGGTATCAAATTACACTCTGATAACAAACCTTATTCCAACGTTTATTCACAGTTAACCGTGTTGAATTTTGGAGCCACCTGCGGGCATAAGCCACACGAGCTGCTGTAACAGCATCAGCCACAAATATTTTCACCTTTCTCGAATATCCCTATACCTAACGGCACAATTCACCCTTCTTACTATTCATGTATTCTATATACGACTGGGCAACGAGAGATCATCCGAGAGTCCCGGACATCGGATTTTCTGCAAACAGTGCGGTTTCCACATCGGTTAGGATCTCAGTAGAAATAATGCAACGGTGATCTTGTATTCTATAGAATTTTACCATAAACGTAGTTGAAGGCTTCACGACTCGCTTATCACCCTTTAATTTTTATCTACATACCGTGTGTCTCCTCTTCAGAGATATCTTCGTCAGTCCTTTGTATCACACGCAACCTTTTCTCTTGTCACCTTTTCACTTCCTCGCCCTGGGGAGAATAAGAGCTTCGAGGGACTGAGAATCGCGTTATAGAAGAGCTCCTATGCCCAACTGCAATGGGGGAGTCACCCTTCAAGTCTCCATATACAGTTTGTCCAAGGACAGAAATAACGAGGACTCATGAAGAAAGTAACCTGCAAAATCAGGAATTATGATGTCATTCCGGGCAGGACTCTGTTTCTTCATTAGTTTAATAGCATTTAGTAGCAGCTGAGATTCTACAGTACTATTTCCATTGGAGTTGTGATCTACCAGTGGTTGCAGATGCCAAGACCCCAAACGTTGCTTAAGTTTGACTGTAAGCTATCGACGACTTCGACTGGGGTGTTCGAATCAGCACATTCGGAAGATTATGATTTTATTGGCTTTTCCGGATCCTGATTAACTAACCTCCACCCATTGAACTTGAAAAACCTTGAGGATTCTGCTGGGAAGTAGATCATCTTCGAACCTTTGACAGTTTGTCATGAAATTAGGCAGATCTTCATACTATTCGGTATATAGGATCCGGACACTTTAATAAGCCACCCGAAGATATATTCGGGTCTTTTTTCGGCAGTGATAATTTTGAATGTACAACGAAATCGTGAAGAGTTTATCTACTCGTTGACTGAAATAGCAGATGAAATCTAGCACCATGCCCGATAAGACAAACTTTTTCTCTCGGTTATCTTAACCTCCGTGCCTCAGTCTTTCCACTTGATGCTGGGGATCCCAACAGAGTATATTATCTCATGCGCGCAGCAAGGAGCAAAGCTTTAACACTTTTCTAGTTTTTTCTTTTTCACCATCAATCTGTCACGGTGTTAAATGTAATTTCGTAAACGTTTCGACTTCTGCAGAGTTCCGGATGATGAATGATTTTCTTGCAGGTTTGCAGCGCTGGACTTTTAAGAGTCTTTCAGGAAAACTGTGATATCACAGCCACCTAAGCGCTTGTTTACACCAGGAGAATTAATTTCTTGTAATATATTTCATTTGAGAATAATTTATTTATGAAATGTTCCATACACGTTTAGCGACAAATAAAGTTTACCGCTTTATGCGGTGTCGTCATCTATTCGAAAATTACTTAATATTTTCGCTGATAGATCCTTTCGAATCGAGCAGCCAATTTATATCCCTCCTCCTTTCATTATCGGCAATTGACCACAGTGCAAACTCTGCAAGAGGGTTGAAATATAATCCGAATGACAAACCCATTTTCTCTGTGTACAGAAGCTTGGTTCGTCGTCAGACTCGATTATCCATGCGTAATATTTACATTAAATTTACAATGAGCTGAACAACGTCGTCAGATCAAGGGTCGTAATTCCCATTATTTGCGAGAATATTAAGGCAATCGAATCGTGTGGAGAGGGTTAAACAAACATCTTTTGAATTACCAATGAGCGAAGGTCCCATGATAATTTAAAACACTTATTGTTTACTAGCTCTGCCAGGGGCCTTCGCCCGCAATACACCTCGTTGGCGCTGAGGAGTAAGCTGACTTTTTTTTTTTTGAATTTTGTAGTTGAGTACATATATAAAGATGAGGGATGACAAAAAAAAATTTAACAAATTCATTTTAATCACATCGTATCAATTATACAAATGAATATTATGTAATATTATGGATTAAATGAAATTTAATTTTCAATGACAAAATTTCAACAAGTTCACGAAAATTATTGTAACTTTTTTTCCATTTGAAACTTGGACCCCAGCCACCGTTCATTCTCTCCATTGTGGAAATATCTTCAAATTTGTAATTAGTGTTTTTCATTCACAGTCTTTTTCAATAACATGCGAAATTTTAAAGCAAAAAAAAAAATGATGAAAAATTGAATTTTTGCTTGGCCTTCTGTGAATAAATAATTTGTCGGAATGTAACACGGCCTCCAACCTATTCTGATTCATGGGCTTCAATCCTATGAAAAATTAATCAAAATTAATCGAGTTGTTTTCACATGAAAAGCGACAGAACACAATTCAATAACTAATCCGGCGTATTTAAAAAAGTCAATCATAGCTTTCTTACAGTAAGAAAAACTAGGAGAATCAAATTTCCAGTTCGGGGGAACAATATATGGGGGCCCAAGAAACCCCCCGTTTGGCTGCTAACTCTCACGTCAAAATACGGAGCAATTAACCCTCAAGGGGATCGGCGAAAGTGGTGATAGAGAGTAAGGGAGAGTATATATGTATTCTTGTGTACGTACACTGTTTATATGGTGCAGCAAAGTATATTTTGCGTGTGGGCGAGCGCGAGGAGAGGTTCATCGAATATCCCAAGGGGGTCTCGCAAAGTGCCACGAGGCTTGGGTTCCTTCCACGACCGCAGGGGAATTACCTTAAGGATTACATGAAAATTCTATTACGGTCTTAGTTTGCGTGGCGCATATTGTGTGCACTGGCCTCTTAACCATGCGCTCCCATTAGCCCTAAAATCGTCGCCTTGAAGAAATGCCTCGACCGCACTATGACAGGAGGGGTCGAGCTCGACTATGAGGGTCTTACGACACGTTACGTGAGAAAAATGGGGATTGATTCTGAAAGGATCAAGTCTGTCGTTTTTCATGATTACAGCTTACGTTGACACGTTGCGACTCATCACCCCCGACCCATTTGAATCAGGAGCTTGCATACACAGCTTTGAGAACTCGAATGGTCTGAAGCGATATCCTTGTCTTTAATGGGGCAACCACATATGTTCCTGTGTGTTTTAAGGATAATTTCAATTTAAGAAAAAGAAAAAAAAGGAAAGAATTTAAAAAAAAAGTCTCACCCTTGCAGAATTATTACAAATATAAACAAAGACTGTTTCGTATTTCGATTTAACGAACGGAGTGGAGCAATTCAAATTTCGACAATTCGAGGGAGTTTGGTAACTGATTGTTTTCTTAAAGTTAGGATAGATAAGGATGTTCTAATTTTCAAAGCACAAAACATTCATTTTTTTGAGTTTTAAATACGAACCCGATGTTGAACAACGTTCAGGACTTTTTTGCGGTCCAAGACAAAAAGTTAGTGCTTTGGCATTTTCGCACGCATTTTATTACACGTTTTAACAATACATGTAAGCGAATATCAAAGAATTATAATGAAATTATATAAATGAACAAATCTACTGCCTAAACTCCTGCCTTCGTGACCGGGGAGCCATATTATCTCTTCTCCCGTCATCAGATTTCACAATACATCCTCAAATGCGGATAGCGCGCGAATAGATTCGAAGAGGGTTTGTTTCGAACTCGTTGAAACAATAAAGTATTAAATTTGAGAGTAAATGGACTTTGCTCTGAAATTCTATAGTTTTCTAGACGGTGTACAGTTCAAAGAGGTTCACAGTGCCGAATGCGGTTGCAAGAAGCACCTGAAAGCTGAAGTGTTCGGGAGTAAGTGGCGTCGAGTGCTCCATCTGCCGGGTTCTTGGTTGACCCTGGTCTATGTTGAACTATACGTAAGCACGTGTATTCTCGACTCGCCACAGCCAATTAGTCGGGACCCTCCCATTAATCCAGCCAATTAAGGATAACACGGAAATTCTATTACGTTCTTGGTGCTTTGGAATTTCGATCGTAGCTGAAACACCGCAAAGGAGCGCATTGATGTTCGCAGAGCGCCGACACGAGATGGATTTCATGGAGAGCAAAAACGACCGTCCAGAATAAAAAAGTTATACTAGAGACCAAATATTTTATCAGGGATTAAATCAACTCCAGTGGAGACTTTTGACCGAAAAATTCCTCCTCAAAATCGCTCGGGTAGTGTATTCAGTAGAAGATTATTGCAAAGCGGCTACCTTTCCAATTTCCAACGCCCACCAAGTACTCAAGTATACGAAAACTCATGGGTAAACGAAAGGAGAAACAAATGAAAGAAAATTCGTAGTAGCAACACCAGCAAACATCAAGCGCTCCTTCTCACAAGTATACTTGTTCTTGAAAAGTATAAGTAGCGCCAGAGAAGTTCTTATTCCATTTGCTACACTCTGGGCAAATGTTGAGGAGTTTTGTGTTTGTATATAAGTGTTTGTAAACTCTTAGCTATTGGACTTTCCCTTCAACAGTGTTGCACCAGCGTCGTTTTCTACGTTAACTTGTAAATTCATCTATGTGCATATACATGGATTGTGTATTCTAGACGAATCAGATGCTCTTGGGGCTCTATTCGCCCTTGCAACTACTAAATGCTTTTTCTTCCACTTAAAGTCTCATTCAGACCAAAAAAAAACACCGTGCCACTAAATCTAAATTATAGATTGACACAAACAAGCACTTTTGCAAACAAATCTTTTCTGCGATGCATCATTTCTTATCACAATATCGACACTAGCTTTTATAAGACGCCAGAAAGTACAAACTATTCTCTCAATTAATTTTCGTCACATTTTTCTCCACATTTATTTTAATTTTTTTCGTCGAAATATTTTCTTTCATCTGATCTTCCGTGAAATTCACATTTGATTAGAATAAACCCATTCTATAGTAATTTGGAAGAGTAATTTATTTCTTTTCGCAAAAGATTATTCGTTACTGAATATTTACTAATGTTTTCACTACATTTTTTCACCAATTCGCCAGTGAAGAATGTGCACAATAGTGCTTACAGTGTTGAAACGTGCAAGTACGTGATTGCTCATCTCCTCGCGTCGATTTCGACGTAGCTTCGATGTACAGCTGCAGCAACATTGAGTGGCATGCATTGGGTATATCTGTTTGTATCATAGGGTAGAACAGAGATTACGGTACTTCTGCCAATATGCGAAGTGAAGCTCCTTCGAGGATGCTTGAAATACTGCTCCCTGTTGTCAAGTACAGTTCAGTGAAAGAGGAAGAGTGAGATAAATGATTGAATGAAAGAGTAAGATACGTAATGAATGAGAACGATGAAACAGAGCGGTCAAGCAGGAAACGAGCAGTCTCCGGATTGACCGCACATTATCACATAATCTCACTTGATTCTGATATTCTCGTCAATTTGATCTGACGGATTGTCTCGAATGGAGGATCATAACCACCGAGAAATGCACTTAACGAGCAGTGAAAGCAGAGCAAAGATACACACCTTTGCATTTGTCCATCATTTTTAAGGAGGAAGATACATCTTTGACGATTTTTCGAAAAACAAAGTTAAAGCTAATGAAGTCTTCTTCATAGATCTTCTCACTAAAGTGCATAAATACTATATTTTTGAAGCCGCACACGCAGTTGTGTGAAATGAGAAAATCGTGATAAACCGGCACTTCCAAATTGACGTGCCGCGGGTACAAAAAAAAATAGCAGGGATGGAACCAGCAGATTGGAGCCTAATCCGTCCACCTCGCAGCGTCGTTTTCTAATTTGGTTTACGATTGTTTTTCGCTGAGATATTGAATCACTTGGTGCTTAACATTTTTGGCCAAGGAAATCAGAATCTTAAGAATCCGAGGTAATTAGGAAAATAATATCCATTTTTGAAGACCCCTATTTCTAAAACCAATTTGATAAATTTGAATGAAGTGAATTGTTGTAAAGAAAAATATATTTTTCCTACATCAATAAACGTGCTGCGAAGAAATGTAATAAAAGTATTCTTTGTCTCTCGAAACGTCACGAAAAGCACATGCATTAATATTTCAATAGTCGTACATATTCTATGTAACGTCACATTTTTGTTCTTCCCATTCCCGGAATTTCTTTTATAGCTCCCTTGTCACTTGTTCCCTCGTGTATGAAAATCTGAGCAGCGGAACGGCGTATGTAGTATCGTTTGGCGTTCAAACCAAGTGGATTGTGCGATTTTTCGTCGGCAGCCGACGTAAGCTCTTTGCCACACGACGAGAATGCCGTTGAATGGGAAATAAGACGACGAGAATACTCACTATTTCTTTTTTTTTAATATATTTTACTTCCGTTCGCTCTCTTCCTTCATTTCCTTTCCTATTCGCCGGAGATTCCTCGTCTCGATCTTTCGTACTCCCGCATTCGTGGTTATTGAAATTTTTGTCATATTATCAGGCCACATAAATATGCCCTTATACAGACGATGCATATGCCCCCTTGCTCTTTCGACGTTGCGCGCCTAGCAAAGCTCACTGAGAAAAAACCTACCCGCGGCAACTTCTTTCCAAACCTCGTACAAAGCTTCTTTTCAACTCTGTATTTTTATCCTTATTTCCTATGAATCCTCTCAAGTCGGGGTAAAAATGCAATGATTTACATCTGCATATCTTTATATCTATCCAATGCGAGAAATGTTCGCCGAACAGCGGGATTCAGAAACAAAGGACATAAGATTCCGAAACCAATTTCAATGACTATTGCCGCAAAAAAGTCTAAAAACTAGACACATATGAATCGAGGTTTTTGATGAATAAGTCAACAATGAATTGAATTGCGGAACATACGTGGTGAATCATGAGGCTTGAGTACGTTACGTAAAAGTTTTCGTAAAGTTTACGTTTCCGTCAAGCTATGAATCAGTTACGAAGAAACGTTGATTCATGTGACTCACACCCCGACTTCAATTTACTATTTAGTGTAATTTTTTCACCCGAGAGAAGAAACTGCCTACGAATTCGAACTTGAAAAGAAGACGTTTTGAGAAGCGTATTTGGTACGGTGGATCAAAATGGATTTTGTATCCTTCGCACCGAATGAAAAAGAAAGACGATTCTTCGAATCCAATAGTATCTGAAGGATTTTTGTGCAGAGGAAGCAGATGTTTTTTTCGTAATTGAAAAATGCCAGCAGAATATGTTATTTATATATTTATTTGATTTTATTTGAATATTCAACTTTATATTGTTTTCATACCGTAAAAGTTCTTTTGAAGTATTTCCAGAGTACTATATAAGAAAAATATCATGCAGTAAGGCAATATGTCATTCCGGTCGAGCTACCATGAGGGCGAAACAGAAAGAGCTCCATATTTTGAAGGTGATATTTTTCCACATTGTTTCTATGATAAGAGTGAAAAAGTTTCGGCTTATTTTAGTGGTTTTTTTTGTTCGAAGTAGGTTGACATTTTTTTATATTTCGATTGGAAGAATGGTAAAGAAAAATTTCACTTTCGAAAATTCAAGGAGAATGGATGTGGCGACCCTTTGAAAATGGCAAGGAATTTCCAGCGTTATATTGTCCAAAAAAAAGAACACTTCTTTCCCCTCAATTTTGCACTAACTTATAACATTTGGACAAAAATCAACAATGGCGAATGCGAGTTTTTTGTTGTTGTTGATAATACTTAGTGATTGTCCTACCTCGAAGGAGATTCCCATAGGAAACGTTTCTTTTCTTCAGAATCTATGTTAAACTTTAAATTCCACGTTACCTACTCGCAGACCTTTTCCGAGGGGAAGAGGTTCGTGTGACTAAATTTATAGATGATAACAAGAACGTGTACGGGGTGCTTATTTGTAGTTCCTAAAAGTGACGTCTTATATGAGATGGCAAAGAGCACATGATTTTGCAGGTTCAGGACCATGAGGAGAATGGAAGAGTGGGTGTTTTTAATCGAAAATGGTTGACGGCAGAACCAGGGTGAAGAAGTCCGTTATTACGGAAAGAAGAAAAACTCGCGTATATAGAAGAGAAAAAGCGGTCTTTTGGGATGCTTGTTTTCTTTTTATGGGGTGCGAGAGACTGGGTGTGCAATATGCATGAGGTCTAGAAAGCAGGGTGAATTTTCCTACTTTTTCCCCTTCGATTGGACTGCGGAGAAAATAGACAGAGTCCTGGAATACTTCCATGAAACAGGTTGAGTTATTTGTACTCTGATCTGTCCTGGAAAACATATGAGAAAGTGGGGTTTTAAGTCTATCCATCTCTCGAGACCAAAACCAGCCCTTTGGACGACCCTCTCAAAACACATTTAATTTACCGGTAAACTTCAAACGCCTTACATTACGATCAGTTTTAGGAACATGTCGACAAAAAAGTTAGGAGCCTAGGCCTCTATACGATAGCATTTCTGTGCAGACTTTTAGCTTCGGCAATAAATGATTCATGTACTCTCGAAATACTAAGCTCCACTCTGGAGACCCTCTGTAAATACATAATGTTAAACACACGAATGCAATGTTTTTATAATGCTCAATGCGTTAACGACAGTTCCAAGAGAGCAAGATTTCGTCAGCAAGCCAAAGTCTCGTAACCATCTCAAACTAAAAATACAACAACGTAATATTCATAACAGAAAGCAATATTGTGTGTATGAATTCGTGCTCGAATATTATCGCGCCTATATCGGATCGCAATGTTTAGACTTCGTGGCACGGAACTCGGCCGTCACGTTTCCAACGTCTTCGTCACTGAAATTCACACTCCCTTTTATTTGTTCCTTTCATTTGTTTTTTTTTTCTGGCTTTTTTACAATTTCAATTGCTCCAATCGACGACGTGTGATTATAAAATAAAAATTCTTTCACACAGTATCCAATTCTCGTAAATACAGAAAGAATTAGTGTTTCTGATGAATCGGTATTTTTCGTGTATTTTTTGAAATCGATTTTGAAAAAAGTAAGCAAGAGTTTCTTCAACGTCTTTTTTTTCTCGCGAGTTCCTTTATTTTTAGCCTCATTTCTTTTATGCATTCGAGTCATATTTTTTTGCCACAGACCCATCGCTTTCCTTTCTTTCTTTTCACGTCGTTTAGTTACAATTTTTTTTTGTTTTTTGTTAATATTTCCCCTTGGACGCTTTTTCAAATGTATGCGACTACAGAAGAGCAAAGTCGTTCGTGCTCTCAACGGTACAAAAATTATTGGTGAAGCGAACCGCGACTCGAGAGTGCATTCGATACATCAGCAGAGAACGTGGGGTAAAATGGCTCATAAACATATTAGCATCATTTGATGTGATACAAAAATACAAAATTTTTGGGCGATAATAATTTTACCATATCACATCATTATTATTTTATTGCTTTGAAAAATTGTAAATAAATATCTGGCTCTGAATAAAAATTCGTTAGTGAAAGATGCAATTGTCACTTCGAACTTCTGCACGAATTATCGTTGTTTTTTGTTTGTTTTTTCTTCTTAATACAACTCAATAAAAATCAACAGCTCACACAAATCATGTTTGCATAATTTTGATATGAATATTCGATTTAATTTCAATGTCGAGGGATGATTGTTGTTGATGAATTTCAATTGTTTAACACAATCAGAAACTCAAAACAAACTTCTTTTACTCAGAGATTGATGCGCAAACCGGTCTACGGTTAAGGGCTGACCCAAGCATACCAAGTATTTTCTTTACCTGACACCGTTCAATTTAGTTAATCGTTGAAGCCACGAATCGAGCGTGCACCTATCGCTGTCTGTCCTGCTTATCACGGGCTAAAAAAAATTTAATGAACAACAAAACAAAAGTGCAGAATTTTGTTGGCCTTTTTTTCTTGAACATTAGAAACAGTAGTAAATAATTAATATTTGATCCGTTTTATGTTCTGACGTACTTTGAGCATATGAACCGTGTCAAATGGGGTTCATTTTACCCCAAACATGTCATATTGCCCCAAATTTCATGTCAATACGATGTGTGTGGTTGTTCGTTCATTCTGTTTCACAGAGTTTTCGTCGTACAGCCACCGCACAAAGGACCCTACTGTTCTCGGATTCTGGTGTCCCGGGACTCATCTCGTAACTAATACGAGAGCCTCTACCCCCCTTACCCAACGTCCCTCATTCGTTTCCGTGTGTTATGCTTGTATTTCGTTCTCTCGTACACGAGTTATGTATATTTATGGGGTATTGAACGCCATAGTGAATCCTCTTCACGTGCCAATGGACCGGGAATGGCTTTCAGCGAGGGTTTTGTGGCGAGACAAAAGTTACATTTATTGGCAATTCCACCACATTCGCGTCCAACTCAGAATGTCCCTTCCATAGATTGCCGTTATTCATTTTTCGATTTAGCAAAGTTTATTACTGATTAAAAATATAAATTTTCACCTGCAATGCGTTTTAAACGAGTCGTAGGCCCTCCAAACCTCGTTGACCGCAAAATTTAAGGGATGCAGTTTTTTCACCTCATGTCTGTAAGTTTCACATCAAAATTGTGTATTTTCAGATCGATAGAAAAACTTATTTTCTCATAATTACGTGTAAATATGAATAATTCGAATTTTTAGAGGTATAAATAGGTTTAATATTAATAAAGGTTTAAAAAAACTTTTGTCAACTTTTTTTTTTCACGATTGCTTTATATGCAGCATACGAAAGGCTGCCAATCACTCAACGCTTACGATCAACTGAACCACACATGGACAATGCCTCGGGGGCATCGATCCGACGTCCACCAGACTAATTGCACTCGATCCCGAAGCATTCACTAATTAAAAACGTGAAAAACAACAAAATAGCGCAAAAAAATATGTAACGACAGAAAACGAAGCGATATTGTTAATCGACTTGTCGATTGCTTCATTAAACAGTCACAAAGGCAAATTTTCAAAGGCTTCTCAACTTTGATGATACGTTAATTATACTCATATTCAACGGACATTATCAAGACGTGCGTTATCCATACGAGTACGGTTATTATTTTTAAATAATAAGTGATCAACTCATTGATCACACTCACTAAATATATTAGCTGCAACACGATATTTCAAAATTGTATCGCATTATTGAAAATCAATTGCTTTATAAATCATTTTTATTATCGAATCAAAATCATGTTTATTATCAAATCAATTGCTTCATAAATCATTTTTATTATCAAATCAATTGCTTCATGAATCATTTTTATTATCAAATCAATTAATAATTATTTCGCTGCATACATTTTTTTATTCAGCAACAAGACATCGTGTAAGAGTGTAATTCGCGTCGCACAAAGTAAAGTCATTAACTAGCTCATTCACTAACTTATTTTTTCCATTTTTCAAATACTATCAAAGACTCTAAACTCAGCTTAATAGACAATTGTTTTTTTATTTTTATTTCATCATCATTTTTATTGAAGCATCATCCATTATTATCATTATTTTCCTATCAAACCAAAATTAATTGAGTAATCTTTTTTATATCAAATTCATTATTGACAATTATAGCTTCTGCGGAACAGGAATGTAATTATTTTTTAACATTATACTGCACGTTTAAATTTTGATCATGGTGATACAGACATAAGCAAAGGCTACAATGTTTATGCTCATAGGTATAAGTCTGAGCGGATCGATAATTCGCGACTCAGCCTTGGGGCACGAAAGAATGAGACCAGCTGCTCTTGTAAACATCAAGTAAATTTGGAACTAAATCTTCGCTGTGATATGAAGGAGGATTCTCGTTATTAAATGTGTTGACGAAACAAAAGAGGTTTTAAAAACCGTTCATATAGTTATAGAAAACAATTATTTCATACTATATCCAAAACAATGTCGATTGTAAATTTTGTCTCTCTTCTGGTGCCATTTGATTTGTAGTTGCTCTTGGAAAACATAATTTCACAAATGAAGGTTATCACGTGATATTGTTAATTCCTTCGATCGCATTCGGAATGTCTATCAATATGTTTGTTGCTTAGCGCGTTTAGTAACAAAAAAAAAACATAATTTTACAAATGAAGGTTATCGCACGTGATATTGTTGATTCCTGCGATCGCATCCGGAATGTCTATCAATATGTTTGTTGCTTAGCGCGTTCAGTAACGATGCCATTTGTTTCGCGAATCCACGTATCTGGATCATCGTTCCGTGACGCTGCAAGTAAACGGTTCCGAAAGGGTTTGAAGGTCATTTTCGGGATTCCCCTTGACCACAGATTGATGCGTCGAATTATACTCTAGCGGCACAGTTCTCTCATCTGCCCGATGCGTTTTCCGTTCAGTGGATTCGCGAATCTCTCCCTCTTCCTTCCGCCGTTTCCCTACCGCCCCAGCCCTTTTTCGCGTGTTGCTCCTTCAACCGGTACGTGCTGAATTATGCGCTTGATTTGGGTGTGCACGCGTCCTCGACCGGGTACTTGAACGTGTTCTCTTTATCCCACGTCTATGTTGCTAATCCCGGTATTCCAACACCCTTCGTTAACTCGCCGATTGGTAACACGACGCGCTCAAATTCCCCAGGGACTCGGACAAATTCGATTCGAGTCCGATTTTTCACCGGAACCCCTTCGCAGTTTCGACCCTCGGACCTGTCCGAATTTTCATTTATTTAAATTGAGACTTTGATTCCTGATTCTGCGAACATGTCTCGATCATGAATTAGCTGCTAAGTCCAGTGAGTTAACTCAAGTCAATAGTTGATCAAGTCCTGATAGTTTTATGTCATGTTTTATACACTAATTAAAGAAAGTGATTGTGGATTTATACTTCTGTACGTCTTCTTAAGGTGATCAGTCTTAAGGGATCAGTCGCTATCTCGCCACTGCGTGAGTGCGAGGAGATAGCTGCAATTTTCGAAATTGAATATTTTTGACATGGTTTAACCAATTAAAAAAAAGCCTCTGTACGTTTATTTTAGCCATCGTCCCGTATAAAAAATAAATAAAACAGCCATGAACTACTTGTTTGTGTTCGAGTAAAAATACAAATACTTTTTTTTTAAATACTTAACCGAGTACATTTTTGGAGTAAAAAAGATGAGTATTTATTCAAATGAAATTCGTTTCGTTTCCTCTCTCAAATCTACGAATAAATAATCGACATCCATCGGGCGTTAGAGGATTTAACTTCATATACGTATCGATTGGAACGATGCAATTATTTTTCTTACAAAGTATAGGTCGAACGAGCAGGGAAAAAAGCCAAAGGCGTGCGAACGTCGTGACGAGTTTGTGTTACGCCTCGTCGAGTTAATGACGTCAGTTCGATAACGAGGATCCCGTTGATAAGTTGTTTATTCTCCGATGAAAATCAAGAACTGCCACGATGACGAGTACCAGATGGATAGGTCAGTGGAACGAAGCACATTGGAATATACATATTAAAAATTTTAATCGAGTGAAAAACTTGAATGCCGCATGATTTTATTCTTTTCTCTTTAGTTTGCGTGTGTGGAAATTTATGACAAACTCACAGAAAAATCGAAATATCAAGAGAAACGTAATTTTTCAAAATATGCATTGAATTCCCATGATTTTTTCTTTTCACTAAATTTTATACGAATAGGTTCTATTTTTTTACAATCTTTGGCCCTTGGTACAAAAATACTTTTTAAATGTTTCTACAGGAATTACAGAACTGTTGAATTTTTTTTGGATCAAATGAAACCACTAAAAAATTTAAAAACTAAAAAATCTAAAAAATTCACAATTATCAAAACTCTGGCACAAATCGTAATTCATAAGTTTAGGAACTATATTTTCTTAAGGACGTATTTTATCAGAATTATAATGGTCCCGATGCTTCCAGCCTCCCTTAGGGGCTTATCCCCATGGATCGATTAATTCTACTTAAAACAGCTCTTCGAGCGTAAGCGAAACAAGCGCAAGAGAATACCAAAGAATAACATATTGACTGAATCTCTACGTGGGTCCAGCTATTGTGCTAGAAATAATACAATTACAAGTGCTATGGAATGAGGACTACAATTGTAATTGTACTTGTTACGGAATATTTTTTCAATTAGTTAAGGATTCAAGGTGAAAGTGAATTAAAAGTAATTTTATTGGATCAACGTTCAATGTAACGACAGAATTGATAGCTACACGTAAAGTTCAAAAAAGGCAGTACATTTAATTAATTTAATGAGGAAAGGTTTTACGATGCTGTAAACGATATTGCTGCATCGCACATCGTCGATTCTACGTCTACGTCATTCCTGGGGCAAGAAACGGCGCCGCGACGTCGTCATAAGGGTCAACGAATTTTCCCACCATCGAGCGACGTTCCGGCGCACTTTCAACAACCGTAGTCTACGGACGACTCATTTCAGGCGAGGGGATGAGGCGAAAAATCTGGGACAGCACAGGGTGGGGACCAAGACGGGTTAGCTTCCGTTTCCTTGGCGCAATACGCCGAGGAAGCTTTTTTCTGTTTCTATGTCTTGGCTCGCGCAGTTTTCTTTCCTTCTAGTTGGACTTACCGATATTTTTCCATTCAGCAGAGACCCACATTTTTAATTATTCAGATCAGCCACTCGCACAAAAATTCATCTAATTTTATCATAGTTCACACAATAAAAATTGTGTTATGATTTTTTTTTGTGACGACAACGCGATTTAAAAACGAAAATTAGAAATAAAAACCTCTCTTTCAATCCGATTTTCAAATTATTCTTCTACACAGATTTGCAAAATGACGGTCTCGTGCCCATAAAAAAAATCCATCCATTTTTAGTCTGTGACATTGTGAAAAGCGTGACGAGCGAACATTGACTTTTTACCCAGGTGACATTCCTTAATTAATGAAATCAGCTAATGAATCAGTAGGTTGCAGAATTTCTTTAAAAAAATTTCAAAAATAAACTACGGTACTCATTTGTGTTCGAATGTCAAAGGCCTAAAGAAAATATCGTATCGATTATTCCACAAGTTTTTTGACGCCTCCAAACTTCTTTACGCTGGATGTGTGTATATTGCATATTTTGGGATATATTTAAACCATGTGACTATCCACTGAAGAAATAAACTATCCACCTGAAACCGCAAAGAAGAATGTAAAATGCATGGGCAAGCGAAGACACAGCGGAGTAACGTAAGCGAAGGAACAAGGGGATGAGTTTAGTCGAAACCACCCTTGCCTCATTCTCGCTCGACGTTCTAATATGAATAATGTATACATTTTCCACGATATGAGTGGCTGAGCGATGGCCCAACTCGCAACACTGACGTGTTGTAAATTAGAGTTGAGTCGTTCCTGTATATATCCGACTATTTTTGTGCTTTTTTTTGGTCAGGAATGTTTTTTTTTGATCACGTCATGTCCAATTGGAGAATTAGCGATAGAAAGTATCTAAAAAATTTTTGATATCGAGTCTGTTACTTTTTCAGTAGTTGCGAACTGAAATTTTGACGATCATGGACCATGTATTTTATTTCTGCAGCTACATCCCATTTTTCCCCCCGAAATGCACTGTATTGGTGGAAAATCGATATCGACAGATTTGAATATGAAAAAAATAAGAAAAACATTTGAAAAAGTGTCATTTTTGGTATAGACGAATATTTTCAAATGTAGTATGGACCAGAATTTAGTGGCATTGGTGAGGGACCCCTCGCGCTCGAATATTGCCGGCCAATAAGCGTAAAGTGTGAAATATTGCTGATCGGTTTTGACGGGGGAGGAAAAGCTGAGGGTGAGATAGCGTTAGTGAGAGGAAGGGACAGAGAGCGAAGAGGCGTGATGAAAAAAGAGGCAAAGTACGAATTTTATAGGCATTTCGCCCCTGAAATATCGACTTGGGGGAACAAAAAAGCTGATACGAAAAAAAGGAGGAAATAAAAAGAATGGAAATAAGAGGATACAAGGTACGAGGAATCAAGGTTTTACAGCGGAGCCTCTTATTCACGTTGATACTGCGGATTACACTTCGGTGTAGTCTTCGTCTTTGTATATGTTGAATTTTTTCTTCATTAATTTTCTTTTGGTCATGCCGCATTATCCCGGATGTAGGGATTTGCGGCCTAGTATTCGCATAGTAGAATCTTTGAGAGGAGGAAATAGCTTTTGGACGGGCATTTCGATTGTCATACATTATTATTTTTTTATATTATTAACAAGAATTTAAATCCAATAACAAAAAATGAAAAATTCTATGCAAACAAGTATTTTCATAAAAAGGGTAGTAATTTTGTGAAAATTGTGAATAATAAAAATGTGAAAAATAAAAATAGAATGATATACAATTCAGTTTGAACAAAGTTCAGTTAACGCATTAATCATTAGAAAACTGGGGACCTAAGAAAATCGACAAGAATCTGTTTTATTCAACATTAATTTGGGGTTGAATTCGACCTCAGTTTTGAGACCTAGGGCGATATAACAATGAAAAGCTTGAAAACGGTGTTGAAGAAACATAGTGTTCCAATAGTCGACCTGAAATTTCTACGAAAAGATTCTCTACGAGCTTCGTAATTAAAGAAAATGACTTTTAGTTTTACCCCTACCACCGCGAATCGTTATATTCAGAGATAATATGCTCGGGCGAGCCTCGGGCCAGCAGACGACAGAGCCGTCAAATGTACTTGTCCCGGGAATCTACCGAGTCTCTTGATTCTCATGAAAAACGGGGAAATTCTGGCAGACAATGAAAAAAAAAAAAAAAAAAGAATAGAGATCCGTTGAAAAACTAAGCCATTTCAATAAGGACCCTGGAAGATTCCTCAGGACAGTTGGTTGTGGGCGTACTTGATATGTTAAAACATACATTATGATAAAGCTACAGACAAAAGATTTTGTTTTTCCAAATACGATTTGGCTCCAGTGATTACACTTCGATTAAGTATGGACTCATTTAACACTACTCTTTATTCCACTGTTCGTTTTTAATTAAACATTGTCCATAAACGGACCCATGTAAACGAGATAAAGAGAGCGATAGAGCGGTAAAATGCGAGCGAGTGCGTAAGCAAAAGTATACTTCGAAGTACGGTGCCATATTGGAGCTATACGTGCGTGCTTATAACGAATTATCACGGTACATGGAGGCTGAGCAGCACGCGGTATATCGATACACGTTTGACGATCAGTATGCTATAATAAATAACGTACGAGCCTCTGGCATCGGCTATATTAGGCTAGTAGGAAGAGGGAGGGGGGGGGGAGGGTTTTATGCGTAGGTATATATAAACATAATGCCCGAGGCGGGTGGGGTGTACGGATGTAGCAACATCGGCCGATCCACGACCCCGGAATTGCCCCGGAGCTGGAACATGTAGCCTGCAACGACAACAAGCGCAGTGTGTTGCACTTCGTTTATATTGGTCCGTTGGTGCATCGCCCGGTACACCAAAGAGTGAGAGGAATGAATACACCTCATGGCATTCCGTGCCACACTTTACACTACATTTTCATATAATATTATTCCTCAACTTGGATACAGCATGTCATTCTTGTTGCCGCGTGTAGATTTTGTAAGTAGCGGAAAGTTACCAAATAGGCACCCGGGGCGAGATTCGACAGAAAAAAAGTCTTTCGTCAAAACAGGAGTTCATGTTTCGGTGGTTAAGTGCATCAGCAACTATAATCGACCTGCCTGGACCTTTTTCCTGCGAAGAAGACCCCAACATCAAAAAAGAATTTGGCATTGGGAAAGTAGGGTTTCGAAAAAGATCATTATTGATGATCTGCGTATTGCTTTAGGTTCAGCCAGGGTGGAAAAAGCTTACTTCCTGACACTGACCTGAAAGAAGATTTCCACAACAGAGGGGAGTTGGGGTTGGATCAGCCATCCAACCCCAAGATCCAAGACATCCGAATGTTCAACCGGACGTCTGTAGTCATGGTTCCTACTCCGAAGTCTCCTTCATTATGCATGATCGCGGTTCGTGTTGAAGGGTGCCCTGTTGTCGTGTCTCCACAGTCGATCTTCTCGGTGCATTCGGAATACAAATCGAGAACATCGCAAGCGGGATGATCATATCGATAATTTCCAGATATGTAGACAAACTCATGATGTCTAAAAACTTTAGAATTAATTGAACCCACACAATTACTAAGCTATTTGGGTAAAGTTAGACTTTAGTTCTTACTCGAGTGATCTTTTTGTAGAAACTCCAGTAAGACATAAGTTGGCTTTTGTAATATTCACTCTTGAAATAGCCTATAAAGGGGTTGGTTCCTGCGACCATAATCCCTCCCTAAATCTTAAAGACAATGCTACATTGCTTTGGGTCATTGAACGTAAATATTCAGAGGAATCGCTTCTGGATCTACTTCGCCAACTGGACTAATGCTGTCTTATGTTCGAGAATAATACGACTCCGCGACGTGATTTCTGGTGGTGGCGTTAACCTACTTCTGCCTCTTGGTAAGGTTCCAGCACGTCCGGGCGAGAAAAATTTCCTTGCCAAAAACATTTCTGGGTAGTTCGTTTTTGGGTGTAGACCTTGTGCGTTGTTAGCTGCAGAGACGACGAGCAAGCGATAATGTTTGCTCAACATAGAAATAGTTCAAGCGCGGGTTTCGAGAACCATGGTTCAAAAATGGAATGACCTATTTTTGATTTCATTTTACTGATAATAAAAGACTCCCTTTGACGATTTTTGGGACGCATCCTTTCCCAACCATTCCCCTGCTCGTAATCCCTGAATCATACCCACGAATCCATTTAATCGAAATGAAAATGGCATTAAACTTTAATACACAAATGGGTATTGAAACTCGAATCTGCCACGTAGACACATCAAGCCCAAAATAATTACATTAGGTGGTGAATCCTCGCGATACTTGTTTGCTAAAACTCACACCAGATTCTCTTTACGAATTCGAACATTCGAACTATAACTCAAGATGCGGCTGCTCATCAATTTCCCCAAGTCGGCTTGGTCCACCAGTGAACGAAGTGTGCAACCCCTCCGATACTTCGTCCGGTTCTTGCCCTTGCAGTTTAGACGTTCTAAGTGTACTTAACCGTAAGGCATGACAATAGACGCGTCTGCATACAGGGTGTCTCGTTGTAACCTAAAGCCTAGATATTGAGGTCAATTGAAAATCAACAAGAATCCTTCGCAGAGAATTTACTCCCAATGTCCTATTGATCTTAAAGTTCTGTTAATTCGAATCCTTTTATAGTTACGAATTCAGACACTCTGAGCTTGCATGTATTTTGGGTCTTGCACCCGGAGACCAATCTCAAAACCGGAAATAGTTCCACAGATTCGTCGTTTACACCCCAACGTTTAAGCGTACTTTTTTCATCAATTACCCACACCCAACGACACTCAAATTTTTAATGTCGTGATCCACTCGGGTTGGTATGGAACATCCTGTACATCCATTCTTCCATCCGTAACAAGATGCCAAGGTCCACAAACCTCGAACGATCGAATCGACGCGATGTCTGGGCAAAAATATATAGCTGCGAAAAAACGAAGGGGGAAAAAGTTCTATGAGCACTTTGGGATTAAAAGAGATACCGGCTGCTATGAAGCATCTAGTAAAAATGGGGAAACTAATCATTTGTAGCGTTTTTAAATATTCTTCGATACTCTCCGTGTTTATCTTTAACTTTGAGATCACATTGTTTTTTTTTGATAATCGAATACTCTGGAAAATGTGTATCGTGAAAAATGGAAATAATACGATCTTTAGGGGATGAAATCAAAGTGAAAGATCAGACGAAAGTCCCTCTGATTTCATCCGTGTTTATACCGCGAATAATATCGATTTTTCTGTCCCCGACATCAGACACATGTGTTTCATTTTTTTAAAACTTATTGTCCCTTTTCGCCCTTACGCACTTTCGATTGTCCGCTCACTATTCCAAACATATATACATATATATAAATCTGTAACGGCGTTTAACAAGCGCATTACGCTGGCCCCTTTTAAAAGATCGCACTTCTGACTTCAATGGGCCGTGTAATCGGATTAGGAACGCGCACAATGCTACGAGCTGAACAGAAATACGCTGGAGACTCTCCCAATGCACATCCCATACCTATATACACATTGTATTTTACTGTAGGTTAGAGTATGATGGGTGTCCCCGAAGCTGCATCCACGATGTAAACGTATATGAGATCACATCGTGAAATTCAGAGCAAAAAAGGCCGTAGCCATCTTCGTAGCGATAGCACCATTCGGGAGCTATTTTGCTTTTCGCTTTCTCTCTCTCTCTCTCTCTCTCTTTCTCCGTAGTTTGACTGATCGACGTTCACCAATTAGTTGATATCTAATAATTAGCTTTCATCGACGTGTCAAATGTTTAGGTACAATTTTTCGCAGAACATCGTGCTTCATCTTTTCCGCTATGCCCTAAACGTGATTTTCCAGACACCCTGTATGTAATGACAGTAAAACCCGCGCGCGGTTATGTGTATTAACGCCAATGTGTAACGTTCCGCGCCGTTTCCATCTGGGCCGGATCAATCCTCCCTGTTCGTCCGTCGGACACTCTTGCACATGTCCATTTCAATGTGTATAGTATAAACGTCTGGATATATCATGCCTCGGTATATAATATCGAGTATAATACGCTTTATGTGTACAAAAGAGATTGGAGTACGGAGAAATGGAGACAACAAGATCTCTGCAAGGCGAAACTATTCGACCCCGCGTGTGATCCGATTAAATCGATCACCTTATATGCCCTCGGCACTCGAAGTCCATTGAGGATCCATTCTAGACTGCGTTATACGAGACAATACTAGTCTCAAATATGGATTGGTGAATTTTCGACAGGAGGACAAATTCAATGGTGTCCAAAAAGCGTTCAAATCTGACATTGATCGTTGCCAAGACATTAGGAGAATTCAAAATGGCATCGCAGTTGTACCAGATGATTCAACTCTGAATTTAACTGTCAATGAGACCGTGAGGCTGGAAGAATAATATGCCAACAACCCGCAACAACTCAATCCAAGTATTTTCTTTCACGGTCCAATAAGAGCACTCCGTGTGTATTTGCTCCCATTCGGGGACTCCCCTCATGATAAATTCGAACCCAAACACCCTCTATGCACACACGAAGCAGTATAGCTCATCCAGTGATACGTGTGCTTTTTTTAAAATAAGGAAACGTTTCATACGAGAAAAAGAAAGCCCACGATTGACGTGGAATTAAACTTTTCGCTTCCGGTTTCCACAAACGAGTACCTTCGTACATGGTTTTCAGGCTATATCGAGTCGGAAGAATGGGGAAAAAAAAGAACTGTGAAACGCGGAACGGGTTAGAAACGAGAAAAAAAACCAGCCGAGTGTATATATAAACCGCGCGAGAGCTTCACAACGGCTCTCTTTGACAAGGGAAAAATGCCTCATCGCGCGTGATACGTTATACCAGGTAACCGACTACCACGACTTTTACCTCTTGGAAAATATGGCACACCTTGCTATTCGACTGAAAAGCAAATATCAGGCCTGCCAAAAATCATTACCAAGCTTTTTATAGTGAAGGGATTACAACATCTTTTATTTCAAGTGTTTCGCTGTTTTTATATTGGATGTATAACGTTCATGAGATTTTAGTTCATTAGTGACAACTAATACGGTGATTCACTGAGTATAAGCACAAAAGAAAGACTTAGGCCCAGTTTTTTGCCAAGTAAAAGTGAAGATCCCCAATGACTTGTTTGCCCAACCAATTTTGGTATTCTTTCAAGCTTCGAAATAGTGAAAAATGTGGTCAATAAGGTTTGGAATAAGTATGATTAGCAGTCAAACTCATCAGCAGAAGCTGTGAGTTCCGAAGTTTTTGATATCTCGTAATTCAAGAATTTCGGAAGATAAATTTATCATAGGCAGGGAAAAAACTCTTTTATGCGGATAACGAAGGTCAATCAGTTTGCTTTGACACGTTCGGCTATGAGATTTTGCAACAAGGCGCAGTCTCATTGGACGGTGATTACCATTAACTCGATCTGCCCACCGACCAACTATATGGATATATTTGTGCGACTCAAAGTCAGGTCGTCTATAGAACTCCGCAGCTTTTCCACCTACCCTCATTTTTTTCTCCCTTTCTTCTTTTCGCCTCTCTTTCTTTTACGTTTCTTTTCACCCTCGGTTCTTTGTACGTGCTGTCAACGCTTGTCGTCGCCTTCCACACCGAGTTATCGATTCGCATGTATTCTTTCTCTCTTTCTCTCTTGCCATTCGACCATATTGTTCCAATATTCCCGACGGATACTCGCTGTCCCTTCGCACCGGTTGCCAAAAAACTTTCTTCTCTTCCCAGGCACCAGTTTTCTGTTTCTTTTGGTTTTTCCACTCTTTTTCTTACGAGGTTCCTGAGGTCAGAGAATCGACGGAATCGTAAATAAAAATTGAGTTTTGCCATCTTAATTCAGCCCAGAAAATTGATATATGTTCCTTACGAAAAACGTATATAATTATAATTGCATTATATAATTATATTTTCATCTCAATTTTCCATTTTTTAAATAAGCTGTTGGCCGAATAGTCAGACTTCTAATACTAATCATTCATCGAATAATTTTTTTCTCATACTTACAAGGAGTCGCCCATGCTTGGAAAATTCGCAACAATGTCGTGTTAATGATTATAAATTAAAAAAACATGTAAACATAATTTTGAAAAACAGACTTCTTTGACTCCAATAGGCATGTGTAGGAATGTTAGCCCTGAATCATGGAAAAAGTGACCCGGAGAGGTCGAAAGGCGGTGAATTATTTCCGGTACTTTGTTGTTCCGATGTCCTTTTTTCTTTTCCATGATTCTAGTATTCATCGAAGTTTCTCGGACATTTTTCTCACTCGCGTTGGTAGAATTTAGCCGCAGAGACGCATTTTTCCTCGACGGATATTCTATCTCACTTTAATAAGTACGCGAGCCAATAGAGCGTTTCTTCGTTCAACCCAAGTGAGCTTTATACATGCGTTGGTGGCCTCGGGAGCAAGAAGACGGGCGCGCGCGCTTCGAAACCCTTTCCAGGCGAACTCAGGCGCCCGTCTGGCTGACTGCCGTCCAGGCGCCAGCGAACCTGCCCCGATATACAGAATTGTCAGCGTCGTTCATTTTCCACCCCCGCACGTACCATCTCCGCGCATCTCTCTCCTCGTTACGCTCTCCAGTATCCTCAACGACTAACTCCCTCTTTTCTCCCCGCGTCGCTTTTCTCCGAAGACCCCAACTATCGCAGCATCCCCGAACGAATTTGCCACGCTGCACGAAACATCTTCTCTCACATTCCTTTACTCCATCCGTACTCAATTTATCATCCTATCAAAATTCGTATTTTACTTGAAAGAGGACTCAATTAAATATTAAATTTTGTCATTGTCCGTTTTTTCAATCACTCGACATCTTTTTGCAATTATTCCATCAATAATCTTCAAGCCAAATCAAAAAACTGATTTTTTTCACAACAAAAACAAAGTTTTTTCGGATCTTATGGGTATGTTTGGGTAAACTTGGTTACGGGTACGCCATTTACTCGATTTTAATCTTCCAACACTTTGGAACGACTCAAGTATACATCATTGAATTTGAAGATTATCCCCGCATACCTGCGTTTGTTTATGAATGAATTAGACACGAAAGATTTAAGTACAAAGTTTGGTTCGAATTCTAAGACTCAAATCTGTTAATCAAATTTAAATAATGGCTCAAGCCTAACTTTGAAATCATCTGTCGAAATGCAGTTGAAATTTGATCTCAAATGCAAATATAAAATCATTGGATCAAGTTTCGACTGATATTAAAAATGTCCATTTGAAATCAACTCCATAATTCGACTTAGCCTAAACCCTTAATCGTGATTAAAATAATTTGGCTCAAGTTGACTCAATCAAATTGAACATTAAATCGATTTGTTCAACTAAACGTCAATTTTTAAATTAAATTAATCCTTCAATTAACTTTCCATCAGATTAATCGCCAAAAAGGAAATAAGTTTTGATATTTTGCTGGTATTATAAACAAAACAATGGAGTGGATCATACATTCCAGACAATGTAGCAATGGAGTCCCTGACATCTCTCTCTCTCTCTCTCTCTCTCTCTCTCTCTCTCTCTCTCTCTCTCTCTCTCTCTCTCTCTCTCTCTCTCTCTCTCTCTCTCTCTCTCTCTCTCTCTCTCTCGTAGTACTTTTGTATCCCTCTTCCAGATCCTCTCCAACAACGAGAGTCTCTCAGTGAATTGTTTTCTCAATTCTCCTCACCTCTTTCGTTTCCTTCCTTCCACGTTTCATGCTATGTATTCCTTAGTAGCGTGCGTTCACCACTCTGCACAATTTGCCACAGTGTCTCTTGAATCGGGAACCGCACAAAGGGAGACAATTTCAAGGGATGTTAATTGTTGGCTCGAGGAGACTCTTCAGCCAGCGAATTCGTATCGTTTGATTTTTTTGTCATATTTTTTTTAATCTTGAGCCCATTACTCATTCCTCTTCGTATACTTTTGACTCCCGTGAAAGTAATTTACGAAACAATCGTAAAATTAAATATCTCCTAATAAGACCACTCTCTTTGTCTCTCGCTTTGAGCCACTTCGCCTCGGAAAATCTCGCCTTCTGTCTCCAGTTTATTAATCGTTCTTAATATAAAAACAAAAAGTCTACTCCAATTCATAAGCTCGCACCCTCGCTTTTAAATCCATCCCCTTCGAGAATTCGTCACCATGATTTTCCTTTGATGGGCGGCCATCTTTACTTGCCACCTTTTACGACGCTGAAAGAATTTTCCATGCTCTGTGTATACAATCAATCGATTTACTCGGTACCTGAGAAAATAAAAAAATATTGCAAAATAAGCAACACTTTGAACAACATTCGAACATATTTTAAAAAGCTAACGAGCTCTTTTTTGTATAAAGAAAAAAAAATTGTAATTGTTGACAATTTTTGTTGGTTCAAACTAAATTTAAAAAATGCCCCTTCCCACACATTTTCAGTTTTTTAAACAAATCCTCGTTGAGTCAACTTGTCATCCGTCAAAAAACTCTTCTTAGAAAAATCTCTCAGACTAATTGACCGCAAAATTACCTGCACCTTGTGGCCATGTTTTCAAAAATATAGCAGAATTTTGTAATTTTTTTTAGAACGTCTTGAGAATGAAAGACGATCAAAAGCTCAGAAATTATTGAGCATCACTTTGCATACAAAATTTTTCTTGTTTTGTGCACATTTTTTGTATAGATCGTCGAATTTTCGTAGATTTTACGCGCATCCAATTAGAATTCGAAAAAAAAGTCAAACAAATTTGGATTCTATTTTATCTAGGATGGAATGTAGTTTGGGCTGAAAGTCATTTCGATCGGCCCGTACGAACGAAACGGATGAGTATATGTATATTTCAAGAAGATTTTGAACAACCGTGCAATAAGCATCAATTGTTATTGATTTTCCAGGTTTTTTGGGGTGACTCAATTTACATCGAACTTCACTTAAGTAAGAGGTTAAAAAAGGTCCTGAAAAGCTGTTTGCACGTGTTATTTACGAACGTGATGCAATTTCAAGTTAGAGTCTCAATTTTATTATTTTCAGACGTTTCGTGTTGCTGAGGAAGTCCAGGGACGGAAAAAGGATACGGATCGACCTCGAAGGATTCTTGTGTGTTGTGTGTGGTGTAAACAAGGGTTTGAAAATAACGTGAGACAAAAAAAAGTGCTGCGGGTCCTTCGCACAAGGGTTTCAAGTAAAGATCGTTGAAGCGAATAAAATGCAGGCAAATACATACACATTCGCTCTCTTTCGTGCGCCAAACCAGTATAAAGACGCGTGTACGTCAAGTCTGAAAAAGAGATCATGTTGGTTTGTTTGAACAAGAAAGATTCTACCGTCCATCGTTCAGTTAGGGTGTCGAATCTTTGGAGAACAAATTTTGAGGACCTTTGAAAGTTGTCTCCAGGCCTTTTTTGCATTAGGGGTAAAATGCAAAAATTAAAATAATCTTTAAATAATGAGACGAATAAAAGTTTCAAGTTCGATTCTTCCCCCATCCTCCGTATTGGGAACTCAAAACATAATGAATTATGAGCTCGAGGAATAAAAAAGGGGGCACGTATTTTATGCGATAACGTACGAGCAACTCCACTTTTATTATCAGGCAAAATCTAGATGTAAACAGTTGGTTATGAAAAAAATGAAAAACGGAAGAAAATTTTCCTACCTCACTTTAAACGATGATCTCATTAATTTCACCATTTTTTTTTCATCCCAAGACATTCATCTTGCCATCTTATCAAAAATAACCGTAGGATTGCTTCCATTGCGTACACACGACTGTTTACGTCCCTAATCATATTTATACGGGAATCAACTGCGTTCGCCCGTGGCAGTCAATCTTTCAATTTATATTTCACCTTTGCATACCATTTGTACAGCAATTCACCTCATTTCCGACATATTTAACTAAAAAATAAAAATAAAATATACGAGCTCTAGACAAAATAAACTCGAAACTTAAATTTCAGAAAAACAGCTTCGTCATCGTTTGTTTTCTAACACACTTTATATTTCGTGACGAAATTTTCTCGTCAACCAGTATTCAAATATATTTCACTTCGTCTTTTCTTGCGACAAAACTATTTTATGGTACGGAAATTAACCAGAAAATTGTACGGTGTGGAAATTATTCAAAATTTTTGTTGTTGTCATTTCATTTCAATTTTTCATTTCCAATTTGAATATTTTTTCTGTAATAAAAATAGAACCAGAAGAACCATAACGATAAAAGGGAGAAAAAAAAATTATAATCACAAAAAAGAAACAATAAAAAAATTACTAAACAATTGTTTAAGTGTTAAAAAAACAGAAATTGCAAAAAAAAAGAAAAAAATAGAAAAACCAAATTTGTCATCGATTCACATGAATTTAAATTCCTTCTTTTTTTTTTAGCTTTACGTAACCTAGTTGTAATATGTGGTACAACATTGTGCTATGTTTGACAAATGCGAAGTCTGTTTACCATAGAATTTGAGAGATGCTCGAGACGCGTCGAAAATGTCATGTAGGGTCACGTGGTCTTTGTTATCTGTGAAGAATATGTATTTGGTAGGTACACAATTATTTCTGGTTGAAAATAACAATTGTTCGGAATTGTATGAAAAATACTTGGCATATTGTTTGAAAATTTCATGATTGATCATTTTGTGCTTTATTTAATAATCCTTCAAGTTATTATCACGTTTATTATTGCAATTATGATTGCAATATTATTCCCGCGCGATTTTTGTATTGTTTTATAAATTAGAAATAAAAAAGTAGTTTTTGACAGATTGTCAAAATATTTTTTCGTTGTAAAACGACATGAATTATGATTTTTATTAAAGAATTTTTTTTTGTCATTTTCCGCGAAGTGAAAACTCAGAAAAAATGTATTGTTAAAACAAAATAATTCCTCCATCTCCTGTGCCACAGATACAATGCGAAAATTCATTAAAAACTAAAATGTAGAAGGAAAAAATCAGAATTTTTCCTTAATAGCGGCTGTTTAGAGAGCGCGTTCGATGGACACGCTCGATGACGATACAGCAGTCGCGGCTGTAGCGCGAATTGAGGCGGCGGAAATGTCCGAAAGCGGCCGAGCGTGGCCGAGCGAGCCGCTAACGGCTCGAATCGAGTTCCCCCGTCGCAGTCTTAAATCGGCCAGCGCGACGATACGACGCGCCAACCGAGCGAAAGGCCGAGAGAGAGAGAATAAAAAAAGATAGCGAGAGGACACGAGTGTGTGCGTGTGTATAAACAGAAAAATAAATTCTTTCCAATTGTTCCCCATGGCTCGTCTAATCGATAATTAGTTTTGTTTTTCTTACTTTCGTTTTTGATTTCCGTGTTTTTTTTTGGCGCGGACTTATTCAGAGAAAAAAAAAAGAAAAAAATCTACGAGCGTGCTGTTTGTGACAAGTGCTTTGATAATTACGTTTCGACGTTCCGATAAAAATAAAAGAATTTGGAAAAGAGATTATTGAATATTTATTATCGATCTTTAAAGATCAAGGATTTGTGCGAAGAGATCTTTTAAGTTCTTCGCCGAAGATGGCAGCGAGTGGAATTTCGATCGCCGTTCTTGTGCTGTTACAACTTGCAGGTTAGTCGCAAGATAATTACGCGATTTTATACGAAAATAAAAAGCAACATAAGCCTCTTATTACGAAAATAGTATTTACGGTGTTACAATACCTTTTTTTTTGTTGTCCCTCGAGTCAAATATTTCTTCTGTTGTTCTCGAACCGCATTTTTTAGTGGCCATCGAGCCATATACGTTATTTAATATGGGCTCGGTACGGATGTGTGCTGTGGAGAAGGCGCGCATGAGATCGTTGGAATTTTCAGGTGAAGTGAGTCAGAAATCGAGCGAGATCGAAAGTGGGGAAAAAACGTACGCGCAACGACCGTTCATCTTTATCTTAAGAAGTGACTTTTCGTTGTTTCTTTTCGCAGGAAAAAATAGCTTATGAAATTTTTTAATTGATTCGAATTTAGAAATTTGTTGTTACCGGTCTATCGATCATCGATTTTTTTTTTCGCGGACAATTTGTGGGAGTTTCTTGACACGTTATTGTTATTGGCAGGCAGAAATTATGAAGAATATTGACAGAATAGCTTGACAGGGCAATTGGACGTGGTTCCAAATAACAAATTAAACAGCTTCGTTTTATTTTTGACCGCGCAATATTTGATCAATTAATTTCTTGAATATATTCCTGAATCTGAAAGTACTGGAAAAGTGCAACCTTTCCCATTTCCTTAGCAGCGATTTTTCTCCTTTCGATCAACCGGTTTCCGATTAAAACATGAAACGCATTAAAATGTTGCTTTCATAGTTTTTATCTTAAGGTTTTGTAGTTGAATACAAAACTAAGAGGACCCCGAAAACATAACATTAGCGGTTTAACCGGGTCTGGCAGACCCAGTGTGTACGAGGTGACAGTAAAAAAAATATCAACTCGTTTAAGGACTAGTGTGGAAAAATAAAATATAATTTTATTATGTTTTTCAACCGATTTCGATGCACCGCACAAATTCATTCGTTCTTCTTCACATCATCTACGAATTTACAGCCCAGATCTTTTCTCAGCAGTTTCCCTTAAAAGTGACAGCCCTTTTCATGGGAAATTAGTTCCAATCTACAAGCAATTAGTTGCAGGAAAATGACACTATAAAGCTCAGAAGATAACTACACGCGGAGAATTAGCAGCTACGCATGAAAATCGGTTGAAAAATACAGATTTTTCTTTGAAAAAATATATCGACAGCAATATAGAATCGTGAAAATTTGCATTTATCAGTTGATAGCACGAATTTGCATAGCCAATTTGACATTGTTCTGGATTTATGGGAAAACACAATTTCCCTATTGATGAGGTTTGAAATTCAGCCCCGATCAATGGAAATTGAACGAGTTGAGCCGGAGAGACAACGTTTTAAGTTTCCTTTAAAACGAGACAAAATTAAAATCCATACGATGGATATTAAAAATCATCCGTTAATTTGAAAAAATGTAACAAAATCCTTGAAATAAAAATTGTAAATGCATCCTTTGTATTTACAATGGAATGCAAGAAATTACAAAGAGCAAAAAGAAGTAACTTTAGAGCTCGAAGTTCATTGGCCGAGAAGGCCGGTCGCCTTGCAGTTAAAATTTCGCGAGAGAATAACCAAGCCCGGTTCAACCGCCAACGGCTCGGCCGGTTTTTATTTCGTACTCACAAAATGCCAGAAACGCGCGAAGCTCGGTCCGCCGTCGGAGTGATGGCGTCGCTTTCAAATATTTTTTTAATTTCATCATTTTTTTCCTTTATGACGCAGAAATAGCTCGTTAAATCAAAGTTTTTTGTACTTAGCTTTTATTTTGCCACTTACAATTTTTTTGACATCCTTACTGTCAATTTAGAAGTTGTGAAAATTCTAAAATGGCAAATTTTGTTCTGTCGGTCTAACCTTGCACTGTAACATCAGCTTCAATTCTGTAAATTTTTTTTTTCTCTGTAGTTAATTGTGACTTTTAATGTTTTCACCTGCTATTTTTTTCGTTTTTCGTTCCGTCTTCATCAAATTAGTTATCGTTTATTCGATTAATGGCCATCTCTGGTTTTCTAATTAGGTTTTTCGATCAGTTTTTGGATCATTTTTCATTTTTTTTCTTTTGGTTTACCAATTTTATTGAATCGTTTTCACCGATTATTGAATTTCCTCTCCTGTTGCTCGTGAACATTGTCCTTTGTTGCGACTGTCGTTGACTGAACAGAGAGAGCGGAAACCTTGATCGTACTTTTGAACGTTGTCTGCTGGCAGAGAACACTTTACGCTCCTCTCATCATCTTCGTCACGACACCTGAGCAAACGGTCTTTCAAATACATACCTCTTGGCGTGCCACCTGCCGTATATTCGCCTGTCCAACAGCCCCAACTTTCGGAAGGGACGAGCCAGAACCCTCTACGGTTCCAAGTTTACTTAAACTCCATTTTTTTCCTTCCGGCTATTTCATACTGCTTCGCTAGGCTCTCAGGGTCGTTACAAAATTTGTGGGACCTTTTTTTACCCATTGATTATTACTCTGATAAGATTAATGAATAGAACGACCTGTGGTTTCTTTTTTGTGTCCGGAATGCCCAGCCTTCCAACGAGAAGAGATTAATTACTTTCGATGCTATTAATTAATAAATCGACTCGCTGTAACAAACTTTAGGTTAAAATTGTATTTTCGTAATGAACTTCCATAGACGTAAAGCAACGTAAAACTTTTCGTTCGATTTAATTTTTCAGTTGTTTCAGTTTCACTGTTTTTTTTTTAATTTGATTTTTGGGGGTCAGGAAAAAAGGTTGGTCAATTATTTATTCCGCAGATTTTTCTGGAATGTTGGAAAATTTCTTGCCGCTTCGCTATTTTCTTGCCACATAGAATTTTCTTATAGGTCCAGAGAAACTTGGGCTCCGTTTACGAGTGAGAAAAGGACCTTTTGGTCCACCATTAAAATTGTACCCTGTAAAAAGATGGGAGAAAGATATACGTCCAGAGATGCACTTGTCGAGGCTTTCCTTTGTTTACCTGTCATGCATCTGCTGCAATTGCAATGGTCTTCAGACCCTCAACATTTTTTCTGACCTACCTGAGGGAAACAGCATCGAATTTTCAAATTCCATAGTAGACAATCGAGAGCGCCTGACCCTTCAATTTCAAGGATGTTTGAACATGCCCACTTTTTTCAAAAATCTCTAACAAGACCCTCGAAATTCTCAGAGTTTGTCGTCCTCAAAAGGGTAGGTTAGTTATTTGAGTGGAAAAAAAGCTTTACAAGTGAAATCTTGCGCCGATGATTTTGTCGTAAGAAATACTGCTCGAAAGAAAAAAAAACATAGTCCCAGTTTGAAATGTACCAAAATGGGGCTGTGGATTATGGGCAAACAAATAACCTCATTGTTTTAAAATGTAATTTCCGGTTATGCAGGCGGGCGCCGAACTGCAAGTTCCTATTTACTGCGAGTGAGTTTTTTTTCTTCCGGGACTATGGCCGGCAGGTCCCAAGTAGTCCCATATATACATAGTCCTTCTTTTACGACTTTTCAGATCGTTCGCCATGTGTTAGGTTACGGGTAGCTGACGAACGAGGTAAAAATACTGTCCCGCCCATCCGTAAGTAAGCCGTAATCTCGTAAAGCCTTCGTGTACCTTTTCTTCTCTCTGTTTTTTCTTTTTTTTTTTTTTTTTTTTGATGTTGCGATGAGTATATCCTTTTAGTTCTTTAATCTTTAGGTACTTTTTTCACATTTCCAAACGATCTCTACGATCTCATGTCACTGAAAACATCGTTCTGCAACCCGTCCACGATCTTTTTTTTGTTAACCCTTTCAACGAGATTAGTACTTTTTGTTACAACTGTACGTAACGCGGTCTATCTATAAATAGAGAATGAAGTACAGGAGGTCCACAGCATACTCGTGTCTTATGAGGTTTTTCTGTGGAAGATTTGACGCAAAAGTTTATAATTACTTAGCATACCAAATTTGAAAATGATCGTTCGCGGTATTTCTAGGACTTTATTCGCGGTCGCACTACGGTTTCAAGTTCACATCTAAGAGAATTTCATTCTTCTCTTTGTACATCAACTCTCTTTCTCTCTCTCTCTCTCTATCTTTCTCTCTCTCTCTTCGTTCCTCCGATTGCTCCATCGCCTCGTCTCTTTTCTGAACGTCGATTCTCCCAAGTGGCGTTACTCTGTATTGCCCCGAGACAGTTTAAGAAGCGACTTTTCTCGCGATCCCCCGAGGCCACTGATCTCCGGGTCTCGTTCCTTCCACGGTCCGGTTTCTTCGGGAGACACAGATCTCACCATCTACCGGATGTCGCAAAAGTCGAACTAAAGATTCTTAGCTTATGAAGCGCGTGCCTCTTCAAAGAGGAATATCTCTCTACTTCTCTCTGTGGTGCACTTTGTTTGAAGAGATATTAATTTTTAAGTTTTTGGAGCGAGCTTGAAAGTTGAGACAGGAGGCTTCGCAAGCACCCAGAAAATACGACTATTTTTTTTTTGGTGTAACGAAATTCATTCATATCTCTTCAACTAAAAATCTCAAAAATTTGAATTAAATCAACAATGCTCTTTAAGTGCGTTTATTATTCAAGGACCAGCGTCAAAGTATGTCATAGCGTCTACTACGCGGTGCCGAGCGTCCAGTCATTTCTCATATCCGAATTGCTCTTCAGGTTCTATGCATAAATCAACGTAACCAAAGTAGGTTCATTAATCTGACCGAGTACTGACAATATCTAAGGACCGAAAACTGATCGTTCAAATTGTTAAAACTAAAAACTAAAACAAACTAGGCTTTCCATTGCCTTTTTCATTAATAATCGATTCGTAGACTGACATTGATTGAATAGTTCCTCAAAGGTAAATACAGTTCCATTAGGTCGTGACACCAGGAAAAATATTAATTTTTCCCCCTTTGCTCCTCCCATTCGTTTTTATCTGGACTCTGGATTCTTAGTTCCAAAATGAGGTTCTGTCTCACCAATAATCGTTCGTAGAAAAAATTGCTCGAAGAAATTTCTCTTCAGAATTGTAGGCACTGACTATTCCTGGATGCGTTAGACTCCACTTTTGTGACACCCTTTCATTAGAAAACTGTTTGCCATTTTTTTGACTCTCGCGTTGCACTCTGCGTCGTGTCTTACCTTACAAGCTTGTACTCGAAACATTCTCTTCCTTCACTTGGCTCTGGATTCTCGTAATTTACAAAACATAAAAGGCTCACCAGTTGTACGGGGCTTGGATTTGTTCAAGACGTACCCAGGGGTAGGGGAAAGTTGAAGATGGGTCGGAGCATGATGGTGGGACAAGACTGTAGATAGAGACAACAAAGTGGTAGGTACCGTTGCACGAGACATGGTTTCACTTTCCGAGGACTCGTCTGTGAAACCCTGAGAACTCGTTTTGTGATACTCTACAAGTGATTTAAATGTCGCAGTCAAGACAAACAATCCGGAACTTTGACATGCACTTACAGCCCTCTAGTTTTTTTTGTACTCCTGTTAGGCCGATTTCCTTTTAAACGACATTCTTCACAGTCTCAAATTCCTGGCTTAACCCATCGCATAATTTCTTTGAGCCAAGTTAGACCATTTAGTCAAGTTCTACTTCTCTGGAACGTCCGTATTTACGAGCCTGACTCTTAATTACGAATACTCAGCAATTTTTTAATCTTTTTTCTACGTGTAGCAGCGCAGTTCCATCACTTTGTCTAAATCATAATTTTTCTATACAATTTGGTCAATATTTATCGGCCAAACTATGTAGAAAACATACAATTCATTGGTATGAAGTAACGTTATTATTAAAAAGTGTTTAGATATAATAAAAAAATTAAATGCTTCAACATCACACGGATATTCCATTTGTTCCACGATCTGTAAAGATTCGTGATGCTCAAATTTAAAAAAGTTCATGCATTAACACTATAATCGTAGAATACATTTTTTTTTGTCGCACAAATGTGTCAGAACGTTTTGTTTGCGTTATCTCGAGTGTGAGATACGGACCAAACCCAACGAGTTTTAAGGCGCTAATGGATTGCTACTTGTGCACGATGACGTTCATTCACCACTTACTGAGCCTACATGTATAACGGGCCCTTCTCCTGAGCTGGTCTGCTCCATATTTTATCGTTTTGTTTTTCTTTCAACTCAAAGAACTCGGCTAGTAGATATAATGTCGAGGCTTCTCCCTTTACGCTCGGCTAAAGTTACACGTCCTCGTGCCCGACTAAGGAAGCTTCTAGTAAGGTTGGGTGTTTTGTTTTCTTATAAATCTGTATAGATACCCGAGAAAAATATTGTTTTGTCACAACGGAGAAGTCCGTGTAATTTCCATGGAATCTGTTCCTTGCAATTTAACTCAAAACTACTTGAACTACATTGTTTAATAAAACCAAATAAAAAATTTACTTTTCCTGTTATGTATATGGTGAAGTAATTCGTACTGGTATTCGTTTAATTAAAGTATCCATTTCATGGCAATGAGCGTGTATAAGTTACAAAAAATTTCTCATATCTCGGTTCCTAACAAAGCCAGCGAGAACTTTTTTGCGAATAAAAGTTCCGATGATTCCGCGTGAAATGGCGAGGCTTTCATACTCGCTGAGTACGAAAGCGATTAAACATTATACTGAAAAGGTACAAAAGTAGACATCGAAAAAACAAAAAATATTTTTTTTCCAAGATGCTTCTGAATTTGCATGGGCAAAATATTCGTTTATTGGATGTTACGGGCTTAAAAGATTACCCCGTTAACGCAGTTATCTTATAATGAAGTTTTGAAGGTGAAGCATCTTCTCAACTGTGACCTATCGATGTGGAAATTATTGCCGTCTGAGTATGTTCGAAGGCACACACTTATTGATCTTCGATCTTCTAAGTGCGTTCGAGAAAATGAAAAATGCCACCCTGAACTGCATGAATGAATCTAAAAACTCATTGGAGCTTTAATGCACTCGGGAAACAGCCATCGAAGATGGAATGAAATCAACCGAATCCTATTAATGCAAAGAAATTGGAAGAAACCCAAAGTCAACCATTCAATAGTAAATACAATCACGTCTGCCACCAAATTTCCAGTAAACTTACTCGACAAAAAAGTATGAAAGCTGAGAAAAACATGTCAGAACATTGGTGCATGCGTCAGCACGAGGCAGACACGAAAATACGAAGCAAAAGAGAACACTGAGAATAATAGATCGATAAGTGGCCGGAGTTTTGTCGCGCACAAGGAATAGTTTTGCCAGTACAAAGAAACGTATAATCGTTCACATGACGCGACCCCGTATTCATTGCAACATGAGAAAAAAAAAAAAACCCCTTCCTTCCCGTACTCCCTCCCTAGGAATACGTCAGTTAGACAGAAAGATAAGGTGAGGAGCAGTGAACCCAAAAAAAAGTCTTAGTGATCACCGCATACCCAGTAGTTATTGTCTCCCCCGCGATGGTGTAACGCTCGCTTGCCTATTGCTTTCATTCGTCAAAACAACAACAAAAAAACTTCACCATACAAAAGAGTCCTTCTGTAACCGAAAAAAATGATAAAAAAGAAGAAAAAAAACTAAGTGTGCAAAAGTGAGTGTAGTAGAGGACAAGGAAAGAGGGGTTCACGCTGAAGGTTCGTAAAAGAGGTGAATGAACTAGACGAAAAATGAATAATCTTAACCTCCAAAACTGTGTTTCTTCATCTCGTGCTCCGCTGTTTTCCACAATGTAGTCATTTAATTTTTTTTTGTGGGGCCTTCTTTTCCCTTGTGTTTACAACGTATCGTCGTGAATTTCTCGCATTCGCCTTCTTCGTTTAACGAACCATGCAGACATACATCGGTGGCCTTTTTCTGCTTATTACATGGTTTCCATTACCCGATCCCCAACCTCGGGCTGGACGGGTGTTTCGATAAACACATCTCTTTTTTCCCACTTTTTCCTAAAGACGATATAATATGAGCCGTCCAATCTAAGCTTTCCAAAGTCCCACGAAATGACGTGCTCTCTCTAAGGATACGACCACAAGCACCGGCTGATAAAATGTCATCACAAAAAGTCCAAAGCGTTAATGAATTCCCCCCCTACACGAGTTGAAGTCCTATTTACCGAGATATCACAATGTCGAAGGGTCCAAAAGAAAACAACAATGCCAATATGCAAAGACCTGGGGAGTCGCAGTCCAAATGTTGATCGATAGAGGGCGCGCGAAACTGTTTCACTATTCGGGCAGACGCAACCCCAAAAACTGGAGGGGGACATTATAAATTAATCGTGAATATTGTATGAGGGACGTGGCGGGGGCGTTGGCGTTTCGTGGAATAATTTGTCGGGTAATTGAGGTCGGTGAAAAGCGCGTAATTAGGGGGAGTTTATTGCAGGGCGCGGTGGACACACTCTGGATACATAATACTCGGTAAATACGTGCATATGCGTATAGAGCTGTTTGCAAACGTACATTTGTTCGCCTGTATAAAAGCTTTTGTATTGCGCGTATGGTGGTTAAATTGCAGCACAGGCACATCGTGAATCATGATCACGGTTTCTTGTTAGTTTTTTTTCGGTTCATTAGTTTCTGTACCTGCCCGGCCGTACCACCTAGCGGTTTAGAAGTTATTATTGTCATTTAGTTTCTTTGTCCGAAACGAGAGAGTCATAGGAGTAACCGTAGAAAAAAAATTAAATGGTACCGGCTGTGCTCTAAGCCGGTGGAATTTTGGTAACTATCCAGAATAACATGGAAGTTAATAGTTGAGCTATAACAACGCTCAAATGTTTTATTCTACCACATCGAACCGAGGAGATGATTTTCTATCATTTATAGAAAAAATATAAAATAAAAGTATAAAATCATTGGCATAGTAACCTCGATCGCCAGGCAATTATGCGCCTGACACTTATTTAAATTTTGCGTTGTAGAGCAGAAATTTGCAGCAAATTAGGACGTTATGTTGTAACGCAGAAAAACATATGCGTTAGGATCGAGGCAATGCGGCCCAAAGTACAATGAGTACACGTGTACCACGAAGAAGAACATGAGCGTGGGTAGGCGAATTGGTCCTTTTTTTTGTTTCCGGTACTCGTTATCGATTGCAAGAAAAAACTGGCCTGCAGGTTTAGAATGGGAAGCCATAGAATAGGGAGAAAGGCGGAAATAATAATGAGCAAAAAAGGTCCGCGTCGAGGAAACGAAGGGTTGTAAAACACCGGATGGCAAAATTTCCGACAGCCTGCCACTTGTACGTTCAATTTCAATTTTATTGGTCGGTCTGCATTAAAGACTCTTTCAAAATCGTGCATGTATACTACGTTTGCGAATCCACGAGAAAATAACCACATCATTGGAGACGGAAAAATCACATTAAATTTGTAATATTAGACTAGATTTCCAATTAGTTGATCCCTTTTCGCGTGACGTCGACTTGACGTAGAAGCAACACGATGAATTTCCTTCCCATATTTATTGACGCGGCAAGTCTTGGCTTCCGACTTTTAACTTTTCTTTTTAAAGGCTTCTAACAACACTCCAACACACGGATCCTAATCCTAATTATCCTAATACACACGTCATTGAATATAAAAAACGACTTCAGAATCGAAAAACAGAAAACCGTATATTTATAGTAGTTTTTCAATTTTTCATTAGTCGATTAAAAATAAAAACTTCATGTCACCACAAACGATTTACGATAATCTAATGTCTCTCATTCTTCTAACACGTTGACCATTCCCGCTGACTGGAGCAATAAGAGCCTGATGTATGTATAATCTTATCGACACGCTATGACGCTTATCGGCTCAAACCGTAGAGACTAAACGAGGGAAAGGGAGACAGACAGATAGACAGATAGACAGAGACAAAGACGAGACAGATAGAATGACATAGAGGCTGGTGATATTGCGCTCAATCTCATGATCAATGGGAGCGCCCCAATTATGTAGGTGTAGGCATGCAGTACGGTAGAGCGAAGACGAAAGGAGAAAGTCGAAAAAGTATGTTGGAATATAGAATTACGTGATTAGTCTTCCTGGTACGTGTGCCAACTTACCAAGTTGATTATAGGACGAGGAAACTTCATATGAATGCAAAATATTTTACCCTCGTACGCGGGGGGGGGGGGGGGTCCTCGATCAAAACAGGCTGTTTGTTATGGTTTATTCTAAGTTGTTCGTAGTCGGTCATTTTGTTCAGCTGGTGCAGTAAAAAACTTTGATAATTTTGGTAGAATGTCACAATCGGGATATTTCTGCTGCATGTTGACGTTATACCTTCTCGCGTTTAGGCACTTTCACAAGGGAATTTAGCTCTGATTTAGTTACGTTCCAAAGACACTTCTACTCCGCGCCCAGCGGCAATTATTGCAGTGTTTAATCCATTTTATTACTTTTTTCTTTTTGGGAATCCACATTCCCCACTTTAATAAAGATATTAGCTCAATCCATTAGAAGAGTTTTGTGCACGGACTGATAAATTCCTACTTAGGGTAATTCAACCATGATGGGTGTGCATGCCAGCTTACAAATTTTTCACGTTCACGTAACAAGAATCTGCCTCATGTGAAAATGTACATGAACGTACGTGCCTCGTTGTTTTGCAATGTAGGCGTGAAACCGAGGGTAAATATTAAGTGCATGCAGTTACTGTTTGCCGCCACGTAACTCCTCACACGTTCCGCTCTTCCATTTTTCACAGTCATGCTTTCCCTTGTTTCTCTTGGACGCAACTCAGGATTGGTCACTCTTAGCAATTCTTGGGTCTAGACTCTTGAAAGCCTCCTTATTTACATCAACAGCATTGAAATTAGTTGCAACGGCGAGAGTTCAAGCCAAGTATGATAAAGCTTGAGAGTGACGATGGCTCTGTAGGTTGTTTCAAGTGCGATTCAAATTCTGCATGAAAAACTCGACGAAAAAAGTTGATTGACCCTCTCCACTTGTATGAATCATCAGGGAGAATAAAATGTTCACTCCACCCTTAGTTCTGTGCAACTTTAAGGGCCAGTTGCGGTGGACTTTAATCTTCGTTCAGTATGTTCTTATTGTTGAGGTTCGATGAAAGGGTAGATCCTTAAGGATCTGAGTATCAGGTCCGGCTCCTCAATAGCAGTGTCAGTGGTTGTAAGTGACCCTTTTTACTTATTCAGTGCAGAGGCAACAATCTTGTGTTCCTACGATACAGAAGTATGCTGTAGTGTTAGTGCTGGTTGCTTGATCGTCTGTTGCAATTCTTTTAGCATCAATGAAATCCTTAAGTGCAAGGTTACAAGAAAAACTTGTCACTCTGGCAGAGTATTTCAGTAGGTTTTCGCGGGCAGGTTTAGCCATACTGACGAGATGGATTCAAATAAGTTTGAATTGATCGAAACTTTTCGACAACGTCTAGTTCATGTGTTGATTTGACCGTGTCACGCGAACGCTTCGCCATTGGCGCAATTAGAAACAAGTTCCAAGTGCATCAAAGAGGTAGGGCGATGTTTACCGGTGACGTCAGTGCAACTGAATGAGATTAAGTTGATGAAATATTGCCGAGCTGTAAATTATGAATGCCGCCCACCCATGGATTTTATAAAGGGCCCAAAGTCCTCTTGAATCGTTGAAATAACACCCAGTTACACTCTACATACGAGCCAATGTATCTTTCTTGCCGCTCTAAAGTGTGCCTATCTCTGTCTCGGCTGGGATCTACACGTCTGGTGTGTATCCGACGCTGCTCTCGAGAGTTGCTGGAACAGTGGTCGCGCAGTGTACGGATTCTCCTACTGGAAAAATATCTCCGAGAGAGATGCCACCAGACAAGACTGGATGGAGAGACTCTTCGGTGCCTTGAATTATTTAGTTTGGTCTCGCTAGACTTTTCTACTATCGCGGGCAATCCTTTTCCACTGTGTAATCTTGAATTCCCATTTTGTTTTTATTCCGCTTCCGCCTGCAGTATCGGAAAAATCGTAGTATAGACTCGCGATTGGAACATAAATCGCATGGGAACTTGATGTCTGCAAGCCCCCTACTTTAGGTTAGAAAAAAATTCTCTTTTTCAGAAGATAAATTAAGTACTTGAAAAAGAGGTTTGAAAACTAATCAAATGGTAAATATAAAAGTTATTATCCCTCTGTTATGTTCAACGGGCATTATAATTAAGAAAGCAATTTGCTTTTTATTTGATCCTTCCAGTAAAATCAGAAAACTGATTGTTCTCGTGTAACATTGTTTTAATCATAAAGGTGAAAATTTAATGAGACTCCAAAAGAGTGTTTGCTTTAACTCGGCATAGTCGAATTGAGACTCTTGATACATAACCTCCCACTTTTTTCGCATATATCCGTACACTGCTCTTTCCTCGCACTTTTTGCATCTCTTCATTTGTCCCTTTATTATTCGCGACTGAAAAATTCCACGCTTGGGACTAAAAGAAATTCCTCGCACTTTCGACATCCTTTACTCGTTTCTCCCTTCCTCCCTCTTTCTTTCCCGGCCAGTCTGAATTAGCATGCACCGAATGTCTTGACCGTGGATGGGGAAAAGAATATATTACTCGGAAAAGGGTCCACGATGAATGGATGATGGGAGGAGGAGAAAAAAGGCAAAGAGTCTTGGCAGAAAACACGTCATCCTCTTTCTTTCCCTTTCTCACTGTGTCTCTATCTTGGTTGGAATTTTTTCCGTTGGGTGAATGCTCGTTAAGCCAAAACGCTTATAAAACGTTATGAGCCTTCACAAATCAATTGTGTACCGGTCATTTAAAGTGTACATTCTACAGAAAACAATCTTTTCTAAACATGAGCTTCGAGTCTCTTATAAGTTAATTCGCGCTAATCCCTGCACGGTCTTAATTTCCCATAATTTTTGAATGTTTCGAGTTTAAAATTCTATATGCTGCACGAGAGTCAAGTATTTCGACCTAATAATATCGTATTAAAATTCGGTACAATTTGAATATACAAGACCTGAGTCTCTCGTATAATATAATTGCTCTTAATTAACACAAAAAGTTTTAGTTCCTTTCAAAGGTTCAAGCAACTCTTCTATAGCAATATTATTTATCAAATCCCTATAAACATAAACCCCGTACCCATGTTCGATTGTTTGGGACCATCCAGATTTCTATCATGAAGCAAAAAAAAGACGCAACAAACGTTTAACTTTTCTTTATTTTCGCACCGTCTTTTCACACTGCGACATAGAGTTCTCATATTTATTCAGGCCAACAGCATTGTTACTATCAAAACTTTCAAAACCAAAGACATTTTTGCCAATTTAACTGAAAAGTAAACTCCCGCTTTGCGAATAGCCCAAGTGAAGCTAGAAGAGCGGCGAATACACAAGGGACCGAAGAGGCTGAGATTCAGAAGGATTTTTTGAAAACCTGTTCTCACCGCTACTTGAGTCAGCGCTCTATCTTTCTCTCTCGTTCTCTCTCCCTTATTCTCTTCTATTCTCTTCTATATATTATAGCAGAGAGATGTTAGGATGGCTGGGTTGCGTGGAGGACCTGCTCGACTCCCCGACCAGCAAGAGCACCTGTATCCAAGAGCCGGACAAAGGGCCACTTCTTCAGCTTTCCGTCCCAACCGACCACACACCGCAGGCCTTTCCTGTCTGCATTCATCTTCTTCTTTACCTTCGGGCTACCCACGCTCCCTCCGCATTTCACTCTCTTTCTCCAACCGTTTACATGCTCTTCTTTCGTTCTTTGTTCATTCCTCTGCGCCGTTCTTCTTCCACTTCTCTTATTCCATCCATTCGCTCGCTTCTTTCTATCATTGCCCAAATATTGCAAGATTATCAAAATTCTGTTGAATGCTTTGCTTTGTTTCATACAACATTCTCATCACCTCGCACTCTCGAAAAATCCGGTACGTCTAATCATGCTTCTAAAACCTATTGATGTCAAGTCGACGTTATTTTAGGACTCTTGGCTTTCACCGACTTTTTTTTTGCACCCGGACTTCGCCAACCAATAATTAACCACTTCGTTGTTGAATCTTGACACTATTTTTTCATTTCGGTTAAATCAATTTCCGTGGGCACCAAGCGTTAATTGAAACTTAAGTTCGTGTTCCGTTGGCTCATCGCGCGACCCTGTGAAGCGCATCAGCCTATGCTCAGACTCTTGTCTACGTTAAGTCTTTTTTTCGCTCATCATTCTGGACGTCGTACAACGCCGGAAACTCGATGCCCCCGTTGTTTACACGGCAGGTCAGGCGTGTCGTTCTTTAGTTGCTAAGAACTACATATTACTGGACCTGATATTTCCGTTATGTTTTGTTTTCGACTCTCCACTCGCCCGCAAATTGCATTTAGCTCCAGTTGAGGTCATCCGTGTAAACAACCTCCTCCCCTCCAATGAATTTCTCCACGGTTCCCCCATACGTTTGACTCTGATACGTCTCGGCACTGTCGCGCTCCGATAATAAGGATCGTTGCGCGCTGGAACGTTCCAACGACTCGTGGGAACTTACGGCAAGGATAGAACCTTCAGTCAGCGCCCCCAATGACCTCTGGCTTATTACAGTTTAATTCCTTAGCGAAAGTACAATTATGTGCCGGCTCCTGATACGGTGGACGTTGCCCGAAAGAACCAGGGCGTACCTGGCACACCTTAAAACCTATTAGTTACGCCCTTTCACTGCCCAATCTAATTTGCAAAAATGAAAAACGAAGAAATGGTACGAAGGTGATTGAACTCGAATTTAGTAAAATTCAATAATTTTTTTTCCTTCTTCCACGGCCTCATAGAGTTCGGTTCAACTCTGATTGACTATTTTTTAAAATTTTAATATTTGTATGTCTCCGATCGCAGTTGAACGTGTTTTTCTTTTCAATTTAAAAAGGTTCCAAAAGATTTAACGAAGCTAAATTTAAATTAATAAAATTATTTATATCACATCGAATCATTTTATAACTTTTGGCAGTATTTTCATGAGAATTATTTATTTCATTGAAACATAGCTTTAGAGCTGAATAAAGTATATATTATTTACGCATTTGATTAAGATTTTTTTTCATCATGTTCCATAGACTCGATTAAAGAGGCGGCATAACGATCGTGTTTTGTCACCTAAAATCGAAATAATGATACAACCAGTCTAGATTGGTTCTCTGAAGCTAGAATGTCCGTTGTCCAGAACATTTGTTATTATCGTGCGTAAATTTAAAGGTAGGAGTTCATAAATCCACTGAAGCCACACCCACCATAGCGTTCGACTTTTGCCATTTCTCGTTCGCACTTTTCTCATGCCATTGGCACGAGAGGAAGCACGTTCTTCTGCTTCTCGTTCACTATATATTGTCCACACATAACGAGCCGAACGTTCGAATTGTCTGTTTTGGTCCTGAGGGTGATTGGAAACCCGAACGAATTCGATCTTCGAGTACGGACAACGACGTCAGTCCGGGGTGATAAGGGAGAGGAGGAAGGAGAGGCGAAATTTGCTCGGGCGTGAAGCTCGTTAACGTCCTTGTTCACCGTTTCGCCAGGGAATATAGCTTCCTGTTTTCTATACAGGACTATCCAGACTCGGAGGTGCACTTGATAACTACCGATTTCTAAAGGTGCACTGAGCAAATCTATTTAACGGTAGTCGTTTTTTTTTTCCACGCCACTCGATGATTTCTCCATAAGACGTGTTAAGGCGCAATGCCAATGCGGAGTATATGAAGCGCTTTCGCTGCTTCAATATCGGTATATAACAGAGTTGAAGATCGTGTTATTAAGGCGATCTAACGCAATTGTATGAGTGCGAGAGAGAAAAATGTAAAGCAAATACACATTTTTCTCAGCCATCCTTGATGTTTCGAGAAAAATAAAAGCTTACCCATTATTCTCTGACGAATATAGAACAACGTGGAACTTTTATTTTCCTCGAAATATCAAGCCTCTGAAAAAAAAAACGTGTAGTAAGACTTTTACCGACCGAACGACTGACAGATCACCTTAAGGTGTGCCCATGCTGCATGGGCTTTCTTTTTATTCGTGGGTTAATAATCTCATTGCAATTTCAAAACTTTTTATCTTCTCTATTGTTAGTTCCAACACTGCTGTAAAGTCGACACATGAATCCTTATGTGTCTAAACAATACAATGTCAACGTTTTTCGTGAGACAACAACTTTTTACGAATACACGTCTCAAGTATTCTCTGATTTGGTTGTATATACGGAAATTGAATCTAAGTTTGGCATACATTGAAATCTGATTGAAATGTTCACATATCCGGAAAGAGCTCGATTTTTACACTTTTATTTTTAATACTCGGCGTCAATAGGCTGCTACGTCTTCAGATACGACCTAACATCACCAAAGGTCAATTGTTTTCAAGTTGTTGATAGCTTAAGATTCAGTTTTACAGTGAATTACCGTTAATTACTCGTAATCAATTTTCTGTAATTTCCAAATAACCTTAGTCTTGATATAAAAGCGCGAAAAAGTGCGGACCCCATTTTTTGCATCAACCTCTACATATTTTCGAGGATTCGCTAATGATTCCCGAGTGCTCTGAAACCTTTTTTGTAGTCTTTGTTTTCCAGTTTACTTCTCCAATCGAGCGTTAAATCAGAAACGATTCGGTGTTTATCCGCGGAGAAAAGATTCACGGGAATATTGGTCAGACCTCAATCATCACCGAATAATTACGTCCTGTTGTTTATCTTTCTCTAGTGGCGTCAAGCACTTGAATTCCTTTGACGACTATTAACTTGTATTTCATTTTCCACCGATTCTTAGGAAAATAAATAAATATGTAATTTAATAAAATTTACATAAAAATTTCATTCAACAATGAAATCATTTGGAAATTAACGAGAACACTTGCAAGTGAAAGACTTTTGACTCGTTGAGAGTTTTCCGAATCTTAATCGGTTGAGGTATCCATTCAATTTTTTGAATTCAAGGATAGAACATAGATTAAAATCTATTCAAACTGTTTTTCTTTTTTTTTCATGCACACCCAAGTTTTGTCAGAAATTTTAGTAAAAATCATTCCATAATTTCGTATGCTATGTAGTTAAAAACATCGCACGAACAAGAATTAATGTATTCACCAGCAAAAATGTGGGATTTCAAATTTCCTAATGAATTGTCAGGGAATCGAATAGACGGCAAAATAAAAAAATAAAATAAAAATCCAAATGGGTTCACCCGTTCTTTTGATTCGCTACCATTGCGAGTTTCACCCTCAAGTTTCAACGATTTGTTTTTCTCTCCTATGGGAAAATATTTTCACGATTGTTGCGGTGGAGGTATGCGTGATTTTATAATTGCATTGGAGATCACCGACAAAGATATATGTTTATAGAACGCGAGGGGAAGAAAATTATGTGTGCACAGCCATATCTATACATTTTTATTTATGTACACATTCATATACATTTATATATATATTAATTCCCCGTATATTTGCATGCGATGTATAAAACGAGAGATTCGCGGAATATAATAGAATAATGTATACCATACATCCGTAATATACGTATATGTGTATGTGTATTAATAAAGACCATTGCACCCGAAGAATTGGATTAGTCACGCGACTGCAAAAATTCCAGCCGTGAGCTTCCGCGACGTTAACCATCGTAACGTGCATTACCACCTGAGCTTCGAATAGAAGCATTGAAAATACACGTATGTCTTATTGGTAAAAAAAAACAAAACAAAAAAAGTATATATAAACTGCTGACAATAGTGATTTTCCAATTTCTGACGTTTTTACTGCACAATTGATTTCTTTGCCATTTTTTCACTATTTTCTATAACTTGCTCTTAAAAAATGAAACGGCGATCTTTCAATTACGTTTTCTTGTAGTCTTTAGAATTCATTGGTACTTTTTTTTAGTCGAGGATCCCTACTATGGTCGAGTGTATGGATTTCGAATAGTTTTTTTTTCTCTAAATTTCCATGCGAAGTAGAAGCATAGCGAATAAAAATGTAACAATTTGTTTTTTTCCTGGTTTTTTTTTTTCATTTTCATGATCGTAAATAAAAATGCAAAGGATCCTTGAGCAAATTGAGCGCGTACGCAGAATGGAAAAATTTGCTACCAGCTCTTCAATCTCGATGTTTGCCAGCGAATATTTCCCTCTCTTTGCCGTATGCGGAGCAAAATTTAAATAAACAAGACGAACATGTGTGTGCGCATTTACTTGCGCGGGTTATATTGCGAAGTGTATGGGGCGTTTCGTTGAAAATTGTTTTGAATATTGGAACATTTTTTGAGGTTCATTTCTTTTTCTCATTCGAAAAAATCCTTGTGTTTTTATGATTGATTATAAGTAACAAGAAATTGTGGATATTCGAATGACAGCTCTTGGCAAATAATTGCTTTTTTTTTTTACTTTCCGTATCCACGATTAAAATAGCCCTCGCGGCGAAATTGTTCATCTTGGCATGTGGTATTAGAAAAAAAATCGAATTAAAACTGACGTCTATCGATTCGTTGTGAAATGGTCCGTCTTTTCCAACGATATGTCATATCGCATATGCAAATATATTTATACGTTTGTATATATGTGTGCGCGCAGATAGCGAAATATATACACGAGCGCAGCTGCGTGCCAATATTTACCAGTTCGCGATTCGCCGAACGTTACGATCCCAACGATAAATATTTGAGAGAATTATTCGCGCTCGAGAGGAGCGAAAACTTTTTGTCGGCCCGTCAAAATCAGATAAAGAGCGATCTGTATAAGCCATTCAAAGATTTATAGAATAATTGTACCAGTTTTATTCATCGAGAGTCCTTGTATCAAAAGGAATATAACCTATAAAATAAAATTGAACAGTTTTGATGTAAACATCAACCCTAGACTCCCACCAATGATTTTTTTGGGACGTGAACCCTACAAAGGGGTATCAATTGCCCCAATCTTCGTTCCAGCATATAATGTTCGTTGTACACGATAATGGGACTTGGTATAGATCATCTTCTTCGTTTTTCGATAACGAAGAAAATGGTATATGATAAAGTTGTTTTTGGCCACTATTAAATAGGAAAAACTTCAAAAAAACTAGACAAAGTTTCGAAAAAATATGGAAAAGAGGTTTTTTACTGAAAAAACCGGGGTAACCAATTACCCCAGTGTAGGAGTCTAGGGTTAAATAAACTTGGTTTTAAATTTTGACAAAAAAAACGAGGAAAGATTTTTTTTCAATTTTTTTATGATGACGAAAGTAATCAATAACACTTCAAAATCACAGGACATGTTATGGTTATAAATGTCTCATTGTAACGCAATAAATATTTGGCTATCATGATTTGTTCATTGTGACCGCATGAACTGGACTCGAAAATTGCATGGTAAAATGTATTCCGTCGTCCTGGGAAATTTCGGACTCACGAAATAGTCGTTAATCTGGCCGTGACGAGTGAGCACGCGGGAGGGGGGGGGGAGGCAAGCCGTTTAATAATTATCGTCGGTTTGCATCCGCAGATTCCAATGAACCGTGAATCTACGTGTGTTATATGCAGTTACGTCCAAAAGCAGTGAAACACGATGATGTTTTTTTTTTTTACTGCTCCGAAAGATTGACCGAAATGCAATTTGAAGTGCAGTGAAAAATTCTGTTCGATTTGTGAGAAAATTTGCTACTCAACGCTTTCTGGATTTTTTTTTCAACGATTGAATTTTTGTAACGGAACATTTTTGAATCGTAGAATCAAATGACCGTCAGCCACTCTTTTTGAATCTCACTGTATGTATTTATTATTACATGCATGTATAAAAAGCACTTTCGTTAACAATTCGATGAGGCTCGGCATCAACACGGACCAAACGATAATCCAGTAGCCAACCTTTTACGTATAAGCTTTTAATGAAAAAGTAAATAAACAAATAACTGAGTCTATAAGTATGAAATACCCAATACAGGCATGTATCGTCCTCTCAGGACCATCATCAATTAATTCTCCCCGTAGGATTATTGTGACAGAATGTATATTTGATATCATTCCATGTTGTCGCATTACTAATATGTTTTTTTTATTTTTTTATGTTTCAGGTGAGTCAAAAGCTTACGAAGCCATTAACCAGCTGCTGCAATTACAACATACAGACAGTAACGCAAGTTAAAGACACAAATTCTTTATTAATCACAAATTTAAGGAGTTGGAAACAATTCCTACGAGTAATTAAAAAATTCAACACGAATCGTCTTAACTTGAATATTTTAGTCGATACATTTTTTATGACTTTAAATTTGAGCATGAAATTTTTTTAGGATCGCGTTATAATGTGTAAAAAGTTTTGATAAGGTTTCCCTGTCTAGTCATCGAGATATTCAGTGTTTAAAATTGCAATTTTATCATAAGATCTTGTGAGAAGCTACGAAAAAAGACGATTTTTGAGAACGAATAACTCGATTTTTAGCCGGTAAAACCTCCTTAAATTTTATCTACAGTTAAGTATTATTGTTGAGAAGGCTCATGCGAATTTTAAACAATTCAACTTGGAATTCCTCGAAAGCATGCCTAACGTGTGAACCTCCTTCAAGACAATAATTTGTTTATTGTCCCAAACAAGTGTTTACCACTCATTATAATTGACAAATGGTACTTCAGAAAAGCTCGACACGAGTATATGCATTAAGGGAAGGAATAACGCATAAGTAAAGGAAAACACTCGTTGAATAAAAAGTTGAATACAACATGTAATGTGTATATGTTCATATTAATGACAAGGCAACATGACGAATCTCGTCGGTGCTCCCTAACGTTAGATTGTTGTAATTAATATAGTCGACAGCCAGGCCCATTTTTCCTCAATGGGTCGTAATTCAGGTGCGAGGGGTTGAATCTTTCCTGTTCAATAGGACCTTAATTCGAACCCAAACCCCCTATTTCTTTTTTTTTCTCGTCTTTTTCCCGCCGTTCCTCCTTCTCGTTCGTAACTGAACAGATTTGCTTCGAAAACCCCCCTGTGAAATTCACGCGTCCCTGAATATCTGTATTCTAATATGCAGCCAGATTATGACAAACAAAAATTTCGAGATTATTTACGAAATTCACTTTGTCGATGTTTCTCAAGGCCAGAAGCATATTTCTTCGAGATTCAACGCTTTGGAAAATGTTGGAAAATTTGAAAAAATGTGGAACACCTAAGAAAAAAAGTTCTTATTATAAAATTCATTTTCTTGTCACTTGTGCTTGAACAAATGTGCTCGTTGGAAACTGTCATTTATTTTGGAATCTTGAGTTCGAATTTGTAATCGACGACCTCGAAATCTTTTCTCAACTAACGCACGGGGTCTCGAAGGGATAAATTTTCATTGTTTTTTTTAAATATTTTTGTTATTATTTTTAGCGCTTTTTCATAAAATTCTTATTAGAAATTCGAGAGAGTAGCGTATAATGGCGATGATAGATCCGAGTCGTGACATGTGGTTTTGGGAAAACTCATTTTCAAATTGTCTCTGGGGTCTGCTTTAAAGAAAGATGATTTTGATGGATCACGCTTGAGGCAAAACCAGATGTCACAAGACTTAAATTTATGTCTATGTACCCGAAGTACCACACTAGAGTGGCAGCAAAAAAAATCAATATTTTTTTGGTCTTGAGGCGAAATGTCAGATGACGACTGTAATTAATAAAAAGAGTGTTTTTCTTTTTTTTTCCAATTCGAATATCGTGAAGAATTTTTTTTAACTTCCAATATATCCAACTCGAGCAAAAAAGAGATATTCGTTTCTTTGGCAGCATCAGCACGATTTCAATTTTTTTTGAACGTCTTATGTCTTCGAAATTGACCAAATAATTTTGCACCAATTTTAGAGCATACATTTTATTACCTTTATTAATATTACATTTTATTATTTACATTTATTAATAATTTCGGAGAAAACATGTTTGTAATGATAAAAAAAAAGCATAATCAAAAGTAGATGCTTAATTATATCGAAACTACAATGAGCATTGTTGGGAGGTAATAATGCGCCCGCCATGTTGCCATAACTGCGTTCACTCGCAACATCTGCGGCATACTTCAGACCGTTTGTCGTGACTCTATGGCAGATGTGGCTATATAAACTTTTTTTATTTATTGGTTATTTTCTTTGAATAATTCTTGACTTCCCACGAGCACGTGATACTTTTTTTTTTTTTTTTACCTAAGAGACTATCAATTTCGATAAAGCTGCGACGCGACAGTTTGTCCATGTGTGCCCATTTGGAAGAAAATCAGTATTCTTATTTTTTTCTTCGTGTATTTTCAAGTTATTCAATTTCATTTCGATTCGATGTTATGTGCAAAAAAAATTCTTAACTGCAATTGGATTTTCTTTATTCATTAAATATTACACGTGCATTGTATATATTTTTTTTATTTTAAATTTAAACTTGATTCCTTTGTTTAAATTTTCTTTTTTCGTTCTTTCACCTAATGTGATTTTTTGTTTTCAATTATCGTAATGGAAGACTCGGTTGGGAATCAATTAAATAATGCTTCCTCTTCGTTCAAATCGCAAGATTAATCGGAAAGAGGGGAGAATGATGAAAAGTGATTGATCGTGACAAAATGCACGACAAACCAATTTGTTTCTTTTTTTTTTCCACTGTCATTCATTATTATTCTCGTTCAAGAATTTCGAAACGTTAAAGTCACGTGTCTTATGGTGGCCTACGTCATTGTTCCCTTTATTGTTACCCTCAACTTGCATATTTAGGGCTTATTTTGATGGATCACTCTTGATTATCATTTCCTCCATGATATGTGAGTGTATTCACTTATGTGGACAATGCGAGCCACCCCATGAGTCCACAAACTCGTCATCCTGCTTTTCCTCCTTTTTCTATTGGATACTCAATCTTGTTTTTTTTTTTTGAACGATAAAAAAATACTAACACACGACAATGAATACCAAATTGTCGCTGTTTGAGCTCGCACGAGATTAGCCTCGACAAAAGAAATGTCAATTTCACTGAGATTTTCCAGTAATGCGTTTCGTTCAGACATTTATTGAACGATTGATTCTTTAATTTTGTTATTAGCGTGACCTAAATCGTTTAGACGAATGACCTTCGAATGGAAAGCCCCATGGGTTGGGTTTCAAGTCCATGGCATTCTCACGCCCTCTAGAAATTATCGAGGAAAGTTGGAAAGTTAATTATATTACCCACGGTCATTGCCACCAACTTGAGAGAGGAAGAGAGAAAGAACGAGGACGATTACTCGGTTATAATAGTGAAAGTATGCGAATTTTATCAATCTTTCTTTCTTTTGCTTACTTTTGCTCTTTCACGATTCTATATAATTCGCTTCCTATATAGAGAGGGTCTTTTATCAAATGATCGACTGTAATTTCATTTTTTAACAATTTTTATCTACAGAAAGGACGAGCATTCAAAAAAATATTGTGCATTGACAGTCATCAGGTGAGAATCAGGAATTTTTTGAATTATCACTGAGCAGAATGCAAATTTTCATTTGAAAGTAATTTTTTTTTCTATAACTGGAAAAATCAATAACAAAAAAAAATAACAGGAATTTCTATTATGTGAGGACCTTGTATGGCGACGGTCAAATCTAAATTTTTGTTTTCAGTTTTCCTTACATACGAAGCGGTTTGCGACTCTAAGTTCGTTGAAAAAAAGTTGTTACAAATTGACTAAAGAACAACATACTCTAAATTCAAGATTGTCCGAGGTAATCTGTATTTGTTATAAAATAACTGAAATTTCGGAAAAAAATTACAACTGATTTTTTTGAAAAACTATAAATGAAGCTTTTTCGATGTTACATAAAAGCGTATGCAAAGCTTTGAGAGGCTTCCGAGAAACTAATGAAAATAGTGATTTTTATAAATAAATATCTCGACTTCTGCATGGTAAAAGCTCTTGAAATCACTTACCACTATTCTGGTTGTGCTGGGCAAATTTTGAGGAATAGAAAGTTTTGCATACAACGCCCTGAGGCATTTAATTTTCGAAAAAGTCGTATCCACCCTTGAGGGAATCAAATGAATATTCCAAGCTTCAGTTTGTCCCGCCGTTTTTAAAATGGAGTTAGAAAAAAAAAATGTTTGCAATAAATTGCATTTTCAGCATAGGAAATGATATTTTATGTTTTTATTTATTTCGTCGATTCAGCTGAAGGCAATTTGCTTCAGTATTTTATGAAAAAGTTTTTCTATCCTTATCGATAGGTTGAAAGGTTTAGGTTGGAAGGAAAAACTCGGTGGAAGTAGAAATGGATGCCCTTGATGAGGAGAGTGGCCTTTCAGTGCCATCGACTGGCCCTTAAGGGTTCAACGATACGAGCGAATTGAATAATTGAATTTATACGTCGAAGGGTTTTTCGTTCCGTTCGTTACGATAATCGTACCCTTTACCCTCTGTCTTCCTATTTTCTACGCACTTACAGGCTGGCGCTATGTACAATTTCACTGCGAAGAAAATTCTTCCCTATTCTCTCCTCTCTGCATGCCTTTTTCGATTAATTTGTCAGGCTTCGCGAACGTGCCTACTTCAACGTCCCCATCCTTTTGTTCAACCCTTATAAGACTTCCATGCTTAGAAAAACACGTCAGTCTCAGTGCTAGAGGAATAACGTTTGCTCGTAATTTACAAAGAGTACGGCGAAGAAAAAAAATTAACAAACTCACAGACCTTATGTACAGTGAATTATTTATTCCTACGCGATGATTTGACGGTGAAAGTTAAATTAATAGCTTCCATTTAATTTGATCAAATATCGGATCTCAACATATTTGTATCGAAAAATTGGAAACCAAAAGGCGTCAAGGTTTCAAAATTCATGGCATATGATGATGATTTTCTGATACGATCACGATATGTTGCAATTGTTTCCTCCTTTTTTCTACGATCTGAAATGAGAGCGTGAGAGAGAGCAGCGGTCCCAGTCGAACCAAAAGATACTGTTGTTGTGTACTTCAGTTCATGATTTCTCAATGATTATGCGGTGAATCCTTATCATTTTCTCGTAATATATGCTTCACCTGTCGTAAATTACTATAATAAGTTTTTGTTGTGTCTTGAACGATGAGTTACTTTTGCGCATTCTCGATTTGAAAAATGTAACCTATGTTATCGTCTGCTTCCTCCTATGGTTGCAGTGTATTTAAAGAAACTGATATCCTAGGAAACTCAACGGTGAAATTGCTTTAAATTTTGCAAAATCGTTAAGAAAATATCTTATTTCGATTGTAAGCAAAAAAATAAAGAGCCACTCATGAACCCCAACTTTACCTAACCACCTTAATCACCCACTTCCTCACAATTTGCCTTTACGATTTGCATTACTTGCCTTTTGTTTAGGCGAAAAAAACGATTGTTTGCTAGTATTGTTTTACATTTCTAGACTCTCTGTCTCAAAGTGCATTTACTTTATAGTATTATATTTCTTTCCTTGTGCGTATCGTGTCTCGTGTTACTTCAAGCTTGCTCTTCTCCTCCTCTCTTTTCCCTATAATCTCTCTGGATTCTCATCCCATTGCGTTCTCGTTTCTTGAAGAGGCTCCGGGGCAAACGACGCATTATGCAAACGTCGTCAGCGACGACTACGACGACGACGACGACGACGACTGAGGAGAAAACGTTTCTCCTCGTTATAACACCGCCCACGACGTCCGACTCAAGCTCGCTCAGCTCCCGATAACAGAATCAAAGTTAAGTCGACCCTCGGTGCTTATACACCAGCACATGGCCCTTCCGTTCCCTTTTATCGAGCTATCTGACCCGCGCAGTTTTATCCAATTTCCTCATTTTGGCGAATGAAAAAGAAACGAAAAACTATATATAATAGACGGCAATCAAAGCGAATCAGAGAGCCTTGCAGGAAAGTCCGTTTCATCTCGTAGAAGACACTTATACATGCAGATCAGGCACCCCAGGATAGCAACGCATAGGGCTTCCTCGTCTTTTGGTCAATCGTCTTCATCAGCTACGATCGAAAAAATTGTCCATACCAGGACAATTTTTGAGTCATTAGTGGCAAAGGGGTTCGCACTTGTTGTGATGTGCTCTTTTAGTTCCATTTACGTCTACTTTTTGTCTTTCCCTCACTCCATACGTGCCCAGCCAGGAGACACTCGTTAATCACTGGCAGAGGGCACTCCAGTGATACTTGAAGGTCGAGATGCTGCGCGAACGCCCCGCTAATATGATCTCGACTCCCTTTTACCCTCTTACAACTCCTCCCCTCTCTCGTCCTCAGGAGAGAAATAACCCACTTGTACAAACTCTGTTCGTTTCTCATTTTGCAACAGAGCAAAGTACTTACGGGACTCTCTGTCACGCTAAAACCGAGTCATCCTTTGGATAATTTACCCGCGAGTTGAACCAAAAACGAGAAGAAGATCCTGCGATATTATTTACGCCATGTTGCTCTCGTATAATTTATACATACAGCAGCAAAAGAAAACGATTACCAAGAGTCCGCAAGATCGTTAGGGAATCTGTGGGTGTACAAAATGTGTTGAGAAATATGGAGGTATTCTTCATTACACTACAGGGTGTCATTAAAGATTTTGTCGACAACTTGATATATACGTACAGCGATTGAAGGGAAAAAAACTCACCGAGTTTTCGGGCCCTCCAAATGTTCGCTGTTTCAGGTTTCAAAAGTTTCATATCCCTAACGTACCAAAATAAAAGGTTCCGGAGTTTTAGACTCAAAACCCGAAAATATTCTCCACGGTAATTATTATGAGTCCTGTGCCTCCAAATACGTACATGACAATCAAAAACTCAACAACATCATAGTTACCAAAATAAGGTATGACTTGCTGTCAGATTCTCCGATAATATACTGTACCTTCAGCATCAGACGCACATATTTCCATAGGGAGTTAAGGAACTACGAACTTTTAGCATCAAGACTGAATTGCTCGATGTCGCTGGAGGATAAACGTTATCTCAAACTAGTTGCAGATTAAAGCATGACACAAAGCGTCGGGTAAGGCGAGATCTGTGAAGGAAATCTCACAATCTTCTCACTTCCCGCCCCGCCGTTCCCTACTCACCGTAATGGAGTCACCGGGCCTTGGAGTCATCTTATGAAAGCAACCAGTAGCAGGAATGAGAGCACACAAACCCAAACATACCAAGTGCTGGCTTACACTTCCATGTGCGTGTGCATGTGTTGTTTACATGTGCACTCGTCTACTGTTCGGAATAGTTTGCGGAAGCAAACAAGACGACGACGCTTGCCTTTAACCCCGGAGGCGTCATGTCGTCTGTGACAACACCAAAGGGCTACATTCGAAGTGAGAGAATGTGGCCCAACTGCCTCCCGCATGTATCGCTTTTAGTGCCTCGCTCAAACGATAATGTGCCGATGGAACCCCCTTATCGCAAATCCAACTCGAACCCCGAGGTTTCCTCTTACCTCACACGCATAACATAGCTGCCAAGATACGTTTACACCGTGCACATCTTTGCTTTTGAGCAAACACACTAACCCCTGATATGTGGCCTTACGCCTAGTTGGCATCTGCCTTTTCGATGCTCTTACCTATTCCTTCCAGTCTTTTTTTCCAGCAACCTATATTATTTGAGATCCGACCGCGCCAAGCATCGACCTTATCGCGTATCTATCGTATCTTGCACAGCAACGATGTCCTAGCTGCCCTCCTTTTTGCTATTGGTCTTCCTTCGGCTTCATCAGTTAGTGATTTGAGTCCGCATACAAAGAAGTCGATTTAGAAAAGAGATAACAATGAATTTTATTGCTGGCCGGATCAGATGTTAACATGGACGTCTTTTTATTTCTCTGCATATGAGACTTCATTCTTGCGGAGACTGCGCATTTGAGATTTATGAAACTTCGAATGTCTCAGTGACAAGTCACTTTTTTTTCCCCAGAATCGTGGATTAGCGCCATCGAAGAGGGAATAATTGAAGAAATTGTTGAAATTAATATTTAAAGAAAAAGGTTTCGAAAAAATGCACTATTTACTGTATTTGACGTCCCATGACGAATGAACATAAATACATGCTGTACGGTTACCATGGCATTGTGATCCGGACCGGAAATGAAATATATTAGGAATAGCATAATGCGTTTGTGCGGGAGTACGTTAAATTGTAAATGGTTCTGACAGGATTGTAAAATACGTGAAACTGTCTCGTCCGGTAGGGTTAAATAACGCGTGCAAAGTTCAAAATGTTAGTTGCCGTAACACACTGGTGTAAACTCAGTGCTGGAGAAGCTTCGTGGATGGAAATGCGATTATAGAGTGGTGGCCGGTGGACCCGAGATCCACGCATCGCATAGTTTCATCAAGGGAGATCTTGAATTACTCCGCACTCAATTAGAATTAGTCAGTTTCTCCCCACCCACTGCGTCTCGTTCCGCTAATTGGAATGAACCACTCTGCTGGGCGAGTTCGGACGACCGACTGCGTGTGATCCTCTTCTTCTCTCACTCATCACATATAATCAAATTCAGTAATTTATTGTGTTTGTTTTTCATGAAACAAATGAATTGATATTTGAAGTCCAAGTTTTGTTCATAGACAATGCAAAACGTGCAAGCTAGGCAATGAATAAACTCGGCAATTTGATTGAAGGCAAAAATTTCAATGCTGAACTATTCCTTCAAAATAAACAATTTTCTTTTGCCAGAATATAATGTTTATCATGATAACTCGCTACGAACAAGATTTCGATTCGAAGACACTAAAGAGGAACGTGTTGAAATTCGAACCAAAATACGACCCGTTACAGAAGTTCATGTTTCCTTGAGTCCACGTGTTCCATCAGGGATTACTCAATAGTGCACTAACACTGTTGAGGAGGGTTGCGGCTGTTGTTGTGACATTTTTAAAACTACATGACGTGTGAGAACTTATCTCACACACGTTCTCAAATAAAATATCCCCTCTCGTTTCTGTCTTCTCCAGATATGTTTGTAGTAGTTTTACGAAGCCCCCATGACCTGTCGTCTTAATTACTCTAATAATACACTTCCCCATCTCTCTGGAACTTCCATTTATCTTTTTTAGACCTCCATCGGTTTTTTACGGTTATTTCATTTCGTCATATTTTCTCTTATTTGGAGCACAATTAAAATTTTGCAACACCACCTTCGATAAGGCACAGTAAGTCTCCTTATTTGTAACTTGCTTGAGAAAAACTAGATTTAACAAATCATGATAGTCCATATTTAACCAATAATAAATCAACAAAATTTTTGAGAATATGTGCAAATTGAATTGAATTCACGGTTAAATAAACTCGAAGGTTTCCTGAATCAAAAATATCTTATGTCAAAAATATCCCGGTCTATAAATATCCCCTGAATACAATCGCCGAACGAAAATAATGGGAAATAAAATTTCAATAATAACGTAAAACAATATTTATAAAATGTATTACAAATGGAATATTATAATTAACTTGGATATTTGGTATATACGATATTTCCGCGGCGAAATATTTTTAATTGGAGTGTAATTTTGGCGACATATTTTGCCAAAAATTTCTGTTGATGACATCCCTTTGTACCAGCATAAAAAGCAGTGCATATAGCATTCTTTGCAATTTTTGTAACTTCATGGGTATTAGCCTCAGGGAAAAAAGAAACAGCATACAAAGCTGCGGTTACAAGGGTAAGGGATTCGCTCCAAATTAGAGATTTAGTGACCACTGACTAAATAGAACGCATATGAGAAACTATGATCCTGGATCAAGGAAGCCGTTCATACTCGCTCTTTGTACTTTTCATCTATTCATTCTTCCATGAATCGTTGCCCCAACGCGCCATAACGACATCTGCCATCGGTAAACGCCGAAAAAGTCCTTGGTTAGTACATGACGCCATTTTGAATAAAGGGTCGATCTGGCGACAAATAACGTTGATTATGATGACAATGATGATGGACCTCGCGGGTACTTTTTGTATGGAAACAGCGTAATATCATACGGCAATATTTTCCATGGGGCGTGCTGTCATTTACGTGAATGAAATTGACGAGCACGAAGGATGAAAAAAAAAACGGATTTACAGTTCATCAGGAAAAAGTTAAAAGCGCGTGGAAAAAAGTATGGTTTCAAGCAAAAAAACGGAGCAAAAAATTTGTTTTCTCTCTTTGACAAAATTTGACAAAAAAGTATCCGAAAGTCATAACGTTGAAAAATCCGGTTAATTAGATGCTTTGAGAAAATAAACTGTAAACGAGCTCAAATTGAACCGGAAGAAAGTGATTGATCTTTTACAAAACATTATGAACCACGTCCTGTTGAAATCACAGCAAATCATTATTATTCCAAGTAAAAAACAAGCTTTTTTTCTAGAACCCAAAACCCATGCAGAGCCACTTGTGTATAAGAACCGTGAATATACGCAAAAAAAATCCATGGATCATCCGCATTCCCGAAATTGTCCCGAGGGATTCGGGTCTCCCTCTTTCGTGTACAATATCCTTTGAATCTACAATTACGTAGGGCGCGAGTTAGGTCTTGGTTCGTCGAGCTTTTCCGCTCCCCTCCGATCCCATTTGTCCTTCAGATCTCGTAGTACGTGTGACTCTCGCGAACGCTATCTTCTGCCATCCGCGAGTCAGCGCACCGAGAACACTCACGAGAATAAATTCCACTCACGTTTGCCGTAAGTTTGCGCGCCGAATACTAAAACCACGTGCTACACCATGCTTTCCGACCACCTCCTCTTGCCCTCTCTCTCTCTCCCTCTTTCCCTCTTTCTCTCTCTCTCTCTCTCACTCTTTCCCCTGCTCACTGGCTTCTCTTCCATAAAGTTGGAGCAAACAGGATCAATACTAGTCCCGAAATGGTGAGACTCTGCGGTATGAGAGAGGGTGACACTCAAGCGTTTGTATTTAGGCTCGTTCATTCATGTGAATATATGCGTATATGTGCAGTAAAAGGCTGCACACTGAAAAAAAGGCATAGTGTTGAGAACGGAGGCATAGTTGGCTCAACTGCGCCTGGAGGTAAAATACGATTTAGAGACAACCTCCGCGCGTACATGAAGGGATTTCGTTGGATCAACTCCGCGGCTGATTTGAGATAAAAATTTAAACAATTAATAGAACCGAAACTTCTTTTGATTAAATTTCAAATAAATTGGGCTGATCCATTTTTATCCCGATCGGATAAACGGTGTCGAAATTTTTTATTTTTGCAATTTTCAAGTGAGGTCAAGTGACAGATCCATCATCTTAAATCGTCAATTTTCAATATTATCACAAGTGATATTTTGAAAAACTTTCAAACGTTTCCGAATAATTGTTCATCATCAGGAAATTATTTTCCATTAGTGGGCTTACACGAAATTGTGAAAAAGTCAAAATGGTCGTTGCAGATTAGCACCACACACTGTACCGCCGGAGGGTTAATTTGCAAAGTGCAGATTATATGTTTCTAGTGTGAGAGTGGTTTGAAAATGGAAAATAATTGGATTAACCTCATACTGCAGCATATACGAGACTGCGGCAGCATTGCTGCTCGCGCTGACTTTAATTTTCTATCCTTAGTACATGGCCATGTACGCATGAGTAGAGTCTCGTACGTGTAAAAGAAAAAATGAATAAATAGATCATCTGAATAAGTAGACGAATAATTTAGGATAAAAAAACATCAATAAAAGATCTCTGATGAGTATTTAGACAATGGAATACATCGATGAGTAATCGAATAAATACAAATCTACATCTTTTAATTGTTTATACAATTGAGTTTACACAAACGTGAAAAAAAGTTTGGTCACATGGATCAACTTTTGGCATGAAATGGACCATATATAAATGATACGTTCCATAGACACGAGCTTTCAATAGTTGTACCAAACGTGAACAGGATTCGTTGATGCCCTTCCCACGTTCCATATGGGAAATACAGAGCTGAAAGATCACCACAAGCATCCCAAAGTCGTACGTGTTTCCTATCTCGCGTTCTTTGTATAGCTGCAAGCTCAGGAGCTTTTTGTTGGCTTTGTTTCGTATTCTTTTCTTTCTACTTATTTTTCTCGTGCTCTTTCGTTTCTTTATCTCATCATCCCCCTCCTCTCGATCTCATTTATACCCCCAACACACCCCTCTATTTAAGCCCATTCCTCGAACTCGAGGTATAAGTTTCAAGATTTCCAATACAGGATTCTTTTTTCTTAAATTGCCTTTCTAAAATACATATACATCTTAATATACACTTACAATATATTTTCTTTTGGAATAAGCTTCTGAGATTCGGTGGAGCATCTATATTTAGGTATGAAAACAACTTAATTGGAATGAAAAATCTTTTCGAAATTTTTCTTTGGCCGAAAAGAATGTAGAAGTTGAAATTCAGTGACCATTTTATTGGTTCATTGACATTAAAAATAAAAGTGGGAAATTATGGAATAATTTAATTATTCATTACATATGCTTTAGTTTTGAAATTTTATAAATGATGCAAAAACGGAGGTTGGGTTTTGTTGATTTTTTTTACACTATGAAATAAAACTGCGACGAGCTTTAAAGGTAGATGTTTTTGTACATTTTCCTTCTATATTTTCCCTGCTCGGGTTTCTCGCGAGGGTTGGCTTCATCCCTCCCGAGACCTTGGATGTTTCTCTCTCGCTCTCTCTCTCTCTCTCTTTCTTCGCCCATCTCCCAATATAACTTGGCCTTGAGAAAAATTGAATTTTCACTTTTATATCATCCAGCCCGAAGTGCCAAGTACAACAAAATTCGACAGTCTGGAAAATTAAATCTTGCCCTTCTTGTGTCCTTTTTTCACCCCCGTGGTTCTCAACGAAAATACAAAATAGCTTTGAGAAAATATTGTTGTAAAAAGATCAAAAATGAGTCTGTTATTTCGAAAATTAACCTAATCTACGAAATTCGTTCGTTGGTTGGTCGTAAAACTATTTTTTATCCGTCGAAATTTTTTTGAACAATTTTCTCTTCAATCGAAAAAATGACATTCTAGAATCAGTTCAAACTCTAGAAATCAGTTCAAAAGTTGCTTTTTTAAGTCCCGTCATTAACCACTGAAAAAAATTAGGTTTACATTTTTTGATTGAATCTTAAAGTGGCCTTCACAAGCTTTTAGCATATGCAGATATTTTTTGTTATTCGTGAAAAATTGCGCAACCGTTTTGAATAATATATAGTTTTGACGTTTTGAGACCAATTCCGTGTAACGAATATACGTGGAAATGTGTATGTACTGACAACAAGGTGCAAATTTGTTCCGTTGATATTATTAATATTGCGATCGTAGATCATGTTGGTTTCGTTCGCCGGCACACGTGTACAAACTGAAGAAAGAGCGTAGGTGCCCCATGAGCAGAGATATGGAAGATTCTCGGATGCGAGTTAGTGGCACGTTATATACACAGATGTTGCCGACTTCTATTTTTCTTTTCCACCGAAGAGAGCGAGGGAGAGAGGCGGGGGAGGGTCTAGGAAAGATTCTCGATCACCTACATACACGGAGATAAAATAAAATATAAAAAATTACTCTTTCATCATAGTTCCGTGGTACCACGTCGTCCCTCTGTGGCTTCCTACCAAAAACATGGTAATTTTTCATTCACATTCTATTGAAATTGACGAACATATTGACATTTTTCGTCCAATCGTGGACGATAAATTACTATGTTTTTGATAAAAACCCTCAGATAAACGACTTCGTAGCACGGAACAATGATGCCATAGCAATTTTTGCTCCATTTACTTCTTCAAATATTTCGAAAAAAGTTTTTTTGAATTACGAAATCCCATTTTTTCATGAACTTATGCATACTTTTAATAATTCTAAGAATTTTCAGTCATCCATTTCGTTATTTGGAACATGGTTCTAATGGTCACTGCTGTTTTGTGCTATTCCATAGAACTTTCTTATCGTCATACTCTTGCCACGGTCACGTTTGAAAGTTAACTCTCTGTTTGGTCTTTGAAAACTTGGATAGCACTTGCAGAATTATTTAATCTTGTTAGTAAGTTGTTATGTGTTGCAAGAAAGTAAAAACATATAAACTTTGGAGGAAAATGTTTAACAGGCGGTTTAGAGTTTAAAAAATAACCAGTATATCTGTGGATATCTAAAATAAACTGAGCTTGTATTCTATATCGCGCTCCATCGCTGAAACTAAACTGGCAAAATTCTTGATTTTTTTACACAAATTTGAATTTTTCTGCTGTTCCCCGCAACCTTATTTAGCATTTCAACGAATAGTACCATAAATGTGACCTCAAAATTCGAAAGAATTCTGTATATAGAACAACGCTTTGGCTAGACTACGACGTTAAAATGGGCTCATGTTAAAAACTATTTGCTAAAATAAAACGAAGTATTTTCATAAGAATAATAGTTATTTTCGAAATAATAGTAATTTTCCCCTGTGACCCAAAGTTTTGTTCCCGCGATATTAAGATTTTCATTCATGACTTGAATTGTAATTCAAATTTTTTTGATTCAATCACTAATATTTGAAATAATTAAAATAATTTATGATTTCTTCAATGGATTATCGAAATTAAAATAATTCCTGAAATTGAAATGTTATATTTTTCTAAATTTTACATACCTTTTTTGTAATCTATATACTTTTTGTTTCATTTTTTCAAAAATACCATATAAACGTGGGCCAATGCCATAATTTAACTTTCATAACAGAATGCTCGTACGTCGATCGCGCCTCTCAAAGAGTCAAGTTCTTCGGATAAAAATAACCATCCTTGGAGATGGTGTTCCCCCACTTATGTGATGTAGAAATAAAGGAAAAACGCTCGATAGCTCTTCTTTTTTATCACGGGACGACGATTTCTTTTCCCAACAAGATTCTCTTCTCCGCGCACTTTTATTTCGCTCTTATTCCAATAAGTGGGTGTATGAAAAGCTTAAAAAGCTGGTTGTCAAGAGACCTCTCGCAAAAGCGATGAGATAACACGTTCTGTCTATTATTTCGCGTCGTTTATAAGACATCGACTTCCACAGAAATATGATCTCTGGAAAATCCTGTGTTATCGACAAACGAAAGTAAAGTGGAAAGTACGAAAAAAGAGAAACGTATGAAATGTACTTCCCTTTACTGAAGTTTTTTTTACACAGTTCAGTGGAATTGACATTTCCGGATTAAAGCATCGAATTATTATTTTTTACGAGTGGTTTTTGAATCTAAGAATATCCCCGAACGATTGTTTAACATTGAAGGATCTTCGATTATGTTATCTACAAAATCCACAAATTCAATCATTCAAATTCTTCTAAACCGAAGATTTAGAAAAAATTACAGAACTTCTAACATCAAACAATTTTCAATCGAAAGTATTTTTGTCGTCCCTTCAAATAATCCGTACATTTTTATCCGTGGATCATTATTATTAACTGTGTCACGGCAGTTCTGTTCCCAGAGGGATGTCAAACTTTTCCTCATTTTTTGATCGCAAACGATCAAGAACTTTTCGAATTTATAAATGTCTCTAAAAAAGTCTTTTCCATGAAAAGATAACAAGAAAACTCCCAAACTTGAAGGAACATTCTTGGCATTTATCAAGTCGAAAGATTCCTCAATGTAATAGGAAATGTATTAATTGCCAGAAAAAAACAAATGTAGAATTTCTCTACAAATCTTTCATCTTTTCGGAAGCGATAAAAATAATGTTATAAAAGATTCGCTGCATTCTGTCCTTTTTTATAAATTTGTGTACAAACTTACCATTTCCGAAGAAGCATTTCAGTAAGATTAGTAATCTGGCGTGTCAATAAACTTCAATCATTAGTTGAAAATGAACAAAATTGAATAAAACATTATTTTAATTTGTTGTCAGAGCTTTACACAGTTTGATTTGACAGTATAAGTCAATTTAAGAAATGACCCTCCGAATGGAAAAAAATTTCAACTTATTCGTAAAAAAAATGTCCGATGGTATGACATGACGAATGAAAAAGGTTAAGTCTGCCGAAAATTGAATGGGCCTGCGGCACAAATGTAATCGGAGAAGTAATACGACAATCCCATTAGCTCTAAGAACTAAAATACATATCCCCCGATATCTCCAATTACGAAAATCGAAATATGTCCTTTTATATAATGGGGATCAGATTATAGTTCCATTCTTGAGAGTCTTCAGAACATTCGTTTGTTCGATTGAGAACGGTGTAGCCTGTCGCATTGACAGAAAAAAAATATATATCGATCATCTCGCCCTCTGTGGAAATTCGATATTACAGTCTCCACAACTACGACCTACCACACCTCTAAAATTCTGTGGTTTGGGGGCTTGTGTTCGCTTTGGCAAGTGATCCATTTATGTTCCCCACGTGGAAGAACAAAAACAGAAAGACATAGAGGGTTCCAGTAAAAAATAAAGAACAAAAGTACGCGACGCTAGGTCAGACGAAAAAAATTGTTCGGATTTGAAAAGATGAAAAAAGCGTTTATAGAGTCTTCGTATCGATACCGCAATGACAGCGGACCATTCTTCGTTATCCCGGGTCGTTTATTCACCAACTCAATTGATACCCATGCATGGCTTAGACAAAGCTGCCAAGTTTCCCACATGAAACAATAGAGTCGATAGCTCCCTCTGAAGAAGGATCTCGCTCAGTGGACAAGAGAGTTATTGGCGTGTGGAAAGCCGTCTCAAATTTCGCTGAATCGGAGGTGACGCATGGCCCTGCTTCACCGCTCCATACCGGAAGTGCAGGGCTTGCAAATTCACCCACGTTTCTATTCCTCAAACGCAAGCTACGCTTCTGAAGGGCGTCAATCGATTACATCTCAAGCGCCAGCCTTCTCTCTTGTAATATTAACACCTCATCGCTGTCTCTGGGTGGTTAGAGTGGTGTTGATCCTGCACGAATCATGAACCGATTGATGACAGCAAAGATTAAGTAATATCATTTGTTGAGCTAGTCCGGGATGTTCAATGTTGAACACATGGAACATTCACTTGTACAGACAAAATAAACCAGTTTCTGATGATGACCTTAAATGTCCATACTACACTGAAGCAAATTCAAAAAGGTTCCACATAACGTGGGAGGGGGGAGGGGCGACCGAGGGCTGCATGTCAAAGTTTTTAAGAACCTTGAAACACTAACCCTTGTGGTGCAAAAGGTACTTGACGGTCGAGCTACTTGAGGCAATCGACACCAAGCTTGCTACAAAGCTCCTATTAGTGGAGGCCTACGGTGCCACATTAGCTTCGGGACTTAATTAATTGGCGTCACAGCTATGAAGTTGCCTTAAAAGCTTGTTGACACCAAGAGTGTATCAGGAGACGCTTTTTTCCGACACTAATGAGTAGTTGGACAATAGTTGGCATCATATTACTACGCCAAACAAAATGCTCGACATATTTTGCATCCCTGTGATAGCAATAAGTCGAGTCTTCTCTTTCCCCGAGTTCTTCAATTCATTTTCGATTGTCCCATGCCGGGTACAAACCCGGCATGGGTTCTCCACTATCTTCTCATGCTTCCCTATCGGTTCGTCCTGGCCTACCTATCTTGGACCTCCCTTCCGCTCGCCAGCTTTGTCTCTCTTCCTTCCTCTTATTTAACATTGAATTTTGATGTGTTTACTTTATATTTTCTCATTTCACTACACCATTGATTATTCATATCGAATTATTCAACCCTAAGTTATTTCGACTGACGTCAATTCTACCCGCAAGTCAAATGCAATCTAGTGGAAATTGGAATACACTTTTTGTGGAATTTCATCCACTTGAACTTAATCGTCCTTTAATATCAAGTTTTTTACGATTCAGTAGGTTATAAATTATACTAATGTTGAAAAAAATGTCATGAGCATGAAAATGTCAAAGAATCATGAGCTCACAAAATGGTCTTAATCAAATTATTAGCTCGACGACGAACGACGCGACAGTGTTTACCACTTCGCTACGATAGTGTGTTTATTTATTTCTGCTTCTTCATTCCATTTCTTTGCATAAAATTATTTTGCGGCAATCCGCTTAACAGTCCAGAAAGGTCCAACTAATAAATCGATTACTTTCCATCTCTCTCTCCCTCTCTCTCTCTCCCTCTCTCTCCATAGCCACATCACTCCTTACGCAGTCGCACCCTCTCACCCGCACTATATAACAGCAGTGTTCACTCATTGTTGTTGGAACGTGGTGACACACACGAAAACCAACGGAAACTGCGCGCTCGTCTGAAGAGGCTTCCGCCACAAAGGCCTCTATGTATTATGTTTCTAGCGTATTCTTCCGGGTATCTCTCCCTCATCTACTCTTGCAGGCATATAAGAGCCGACCGAGGCTTTAGTTCTTCCAGAGGTCCGTTCTTTTTTCTAGCTCCCCTTACCTTTCACTTTCTTTTTTGCTTCTGTTGTACATTGTGCAGAGTTCTTCTATCAGGTGCAATATTGCTATCTTTGTGAAACACATGTTTCAGTGCGTAACGCCGCAAGGCAGCTGGGAAAATGTAGACCTCAACAAAAACTTTTGAACCGCTGGTCGATGAAAATTTAGAAATATCCGTATGTTTTGAGGTTCTACCAAAAATTGGAAATGAAGTATTACAAACATGTATAGATTGAGGGGCTTTACGTTGGAACAAAACTTAGGGGTTCTAGTTTACCACTAAATCGCGTAAAGGTTGATAAGGACGCGGGCATAGAAGAAAGGGTAGAAAATACCTGCACGAAGCTCAAACTCGAAACAAGCGGGAACGGGTCCCGTAATTGAATCCCCTGTTATATTTTCGTTTAGTCGGTTGCGCAACGATGGAGATGGGTTTTGTCGGTAATGCAGATTTTTTTGATGCTTCGTTGCGCGCATGTAGGCGCTTGTGGTGAGGCAAACTCGCGCACACGGATCGCACACACGTCAAAGGACCTCGAAGCAACGGAACGTTGGAAATCGAATTAAAACTGTGCACCCCACGGAAAATTCACTGGTTGTTAGGGACTCCGTGCGTTATTTATATGCATCACTCGCTATACATACCGACTCGAAATCTCGTTATTGCGCGAATGAATTTAATGAGAATAACACAACGGGTTTTGTGGGGAAGCTGACCCAAGTTTGTAAGGTTCCGGAACATTGAGAATGTATTCCGCTTACAACTTTTATCAACGTGGTTTAAAATTAAGCTATACACATAAAAAGTTGAACTTTTTTTTGAGTTTTCGATTATGGTCTTGAAAAAAAAAACAAAATTATATTCACAAAATAACTTGACCCGTCAAAAAAATTTGAAATGCCACATTTTTATAATTTTCTTGTCGACATTTCTAATTAACGTAACCTACCTACGCAAAGGTAAAAAAAAAAAGAAAGAAAAACGTAAAAATCTCTTGAATCTTGCTCGTAGCTAGGGAGGTTTTAATTAAAGCACCACGTCGGATGTGACGTTTCGAGCGAGTTTTGAGCGTCTTGGTTGGATATGTTGTACCTTATGCTTTGACGCACAAACACACGCATTACTAATTTAGCTGTACACCAGGCACGTACACCTACTGTGGTCTCGTTTGGCTTATTACGTATTCATTTCATGGAAAAATCACAGGGTAGCGAATTGTTTCGTAGCAAAGAGGATCGAATTAACTTTAAAATAAAATAAGTACGTACGAAGGTCGAATTGTACGAGTGCGTGAATACGCGCTCGGAACTCTGCCTCCGAATTGTTTCTGTATATGTTCCGAGATACAGTATTAAAACTAGGTTATACCGGATCTGTGAACACGTTCTGCTGAAGGGTGGAAGAGCAAAGGGTCTTGATGGTTATGAGAAGGGGCCAAAGAGACAAAAAGAGAAAAGAAAAAGCATGAAAGCAATATCAAAAGCTTCTTTCGACCTGTGGTAAAAAAAAAGCCCACGGAAAGCAAAGGGAGAATGTAAGAACGTGAGAGGGTGGACTTGTAGAGGGTTGTCCCAAGAAGTTTCGTTCATTTTTTTACCACTAGTTTCATTAAAGTTGCAAGGTTGTCCCGAATGATTCGGAAGTAAAGACGAGCAAAATAATTTATGTCTTCAAGGGGTTAGTTCGTGGCTTTTATGTAAACGAATAATGCCATCAATAAATATGGCATTACAACAAAGACTCTGAATTAAAAGCCGTAGATCCACGACGTCATTCGACTTGGCTTGGTCGAATAGTGCGTCGAACCAGTTTCAGTAAATCAAATAATCAATGAAAGTGCGAGAGGCAATTGCGTCCACACTCCAGAAAGAACAGCCAGATTCTTGAACCAATTTGGAGGCTCTAATCCCGAGCAATTGAGCATCGCACCCACCCGACGACTCTACAATTAATGGCCTTCCTTCTTTCTCCGATTGTAACTAATTCTGCACTGTTTATATGAACAGATGTGGTATCTACATCTGGTATGGTACCTTGATACAGTGTCAAAGAGACCTCGCGACCCCGTCATCGATCAAGGGCCGCAGCCAGAATTGGAGAACTTAGTCATCCAGAGGCTAGTGATTCTATTAGTTATTTTGATCAATTTTCCGTCCAATTTGAAGTTCGATCTTCAAAGTGATATGGCAAGCGATTTTGACAATACAGCCATAGCGTCGCAAAGATCTTATCTAAGCAAGCCTCCTGTCAACGAAGGGTATTTTGAGGCAACGCTATGTTATGTCTCTCCGGTCATTTCATTGTGTACTCTCTCTGGGACGAGAATTAGTAGCAGGGTGAACCACGCCCTTACATAAACAACGTAATTGCAGGGGCGCTTCTCTTCCTACGAAATACCATAGTTCCACGATGCTTTTCTTTGGGGTGGCTCATTCCTTCCTTGATGTTACTTCAGGCCCCACAGGCTTTTACGCCACTGTTATCACAAAATGACTTCACCTCTACTTACTCAACCTCACCCCTCTTCTAGAGGGTGGAAATTTCTCTCACAAAAACCTTCCCAACAAAACCCCCTTTACTGTCCCCCCTCTTAGTCGCTTTCCGCACGATCCGTACACGATGCTAAACTCATCCAGCTAAATCTTAGTCGCACGTGACTCACGTCACTATCTCTGGTGTCGTGAGAAAATACAACCTTATATTCCCCATTCTACAATACAAAGAGAGAAGCCATTCACAATATGCCAACCAGCAGGGCTTCTCTTGGTAGAACAAAGTTGCGATCCAGGCTGATGCTAAAACAAATCTGGTAGTTTTGTTATGCTTCAAATTAGCTCTGTGGCTGACTGAAGCGAATTCAACAATTAAGAAGTCAGTTTGGTTCCGAGTCTTATTTTCTCTGTGGACTTTGATACTGATTTACAACTCATGTTGCATGAAAATTATAACTTCACTTAAGTAAATTGAAATCGTCTGACTTAGATCTTGATTGCATACTTATTTTTATGTTCCAGGTGAGTTCGTAGTACCAGGAATCTGTTTTGAAGCTTTATATCAAAAGAAATGGGCAAGTACATAGCATAATTGATTAGCTGTTGAGCAACACTGATCGGTGGCTACTCTCCTTGATTCTATATGGAAAAACACTTTTCAAAGCCACGCAAATTAAACCTGTAAATGAGCATACCATTAGCGGGAATGATATTGAATTTCACACAAACACTCAACAAGGTATACCCCTGACAGTGGGGCTGAGTGGGAGAGGAAACAGGGTCGTATAGTGATCTGTCGTGCGAATTTTAGCGGCTTGCAAAATGATGCTAGAAGCCGCGAGAAATTCGCACGGCCAATAAAATCCAGGGTCGCTAGGCAAAGTTCCAGGAAGGTTCTGTGGATGGCATACGACACCACGGCTCAACTATGATATGTGCGAGAACGGTGTATTTTGCTTCGTGGGTACGAGCCTTCGCATCGATCGACCGAAGACTCGAAACTACCTACGGAATTTCTGTGAGCTGAATAATGACGTCACAACAACACGTATTCGGCATTCCTCATAAATGAGACACTTAAAGTTATAGGCTTATTACCGCGACCCTTATTTTTTTAAAGAGAGACCTGTAATTATGTTAGTGAACTGTAACAAGCAGCATAATAATGCAGGCTAGGAGAGCATACCGGAAGCGAAACGACCAAGCCTTATCCTAAATGGTCAGCAACAGCTTTTGGCGGCGGCTAATTCTGGCAAAGGTTTCCCATCAACCCCCTATATTCACAGCTTTGCCCTCGTCTCCCGCTTACTCCCTCGTTGTACACATCCCACCTCTGTAATAATACCCGCTGTCGATTTTCGATCCTGCAGTACCAACGGCTATAAACCCAACATTTCCCTTCCTCTCCTGTACGATAATACGTAATACCATGGCCAGGGATTTAACGTAATACGTGTGTAACAGCATCAGGACCTGGGTTGGCTCGAATCGAAATGGTAAGTGCATGGAGCTCGCACATATAGGGTGGCAAATACAGAGAATTTTCATAAAATGATGGCATCAAATGTGTAGGTTGTGTCTAAAACGGGACACGAACTCAATTTCGTTTTAGCTATTAATGAACTTTACTTCCAATGATAAAATAAGGCCGATGGGGATGGCAGCAGATAGTATAAGATTGATCCCCCAAACTTGCGGTAGTGATTGTTCGGTGGACAACTTTTTCAATATGGCTACACTGGACATTATGACCACCCATCAGTCGCTCAAGTTATGCGTGGGAGTGAGAGAAATAGCTTAAAAAACTTTTATCTTTCTTAGAGCTCAGTTTCGATCATATTTCGAGAAAATAGAAAATGTCATCTTATTCGCCGATGACGGACAGCAATGTGCTACTTTCATTTTACTCGAAAATTAAATTGTGTCGACAAAAAATACGCAGCAGGATCAATATCAACTTGACAAATAGGGGACATTCAAACCACGTGTGGCGTTACCTGGCACATTTTTTTCTAGCTCCATCGACTTAGGACTTAGGATGGAAACAACAGGCGATTGACTAGTGAGCGTTGGTAGCTCGCATTGCAATCCGGACCAATTGTGTTTGGAATACACCAACCAAAGTTTCGTTGCATGGACACCCAGTAGAGAAAAATAATCCTGAATCGTTCGCGTCCGCCCATTTTGTCGATATCGGAATCACCCAGTCAAACAGTTTTGATGTATCGTTTCGCTACCAGCAGCAACACCGATGATGTTGTGATTTTCGTGTGCTGTGCATATTCCCCCCATCGAATTTTCCCCAATGGAAAGTGTTGCAGCCCCGAGATAATAGTATCCCTTTGGATCGGAAAAATCCTCTCCCTTCTCTCTTCCATTGAGTTCTGTTCACCCCTTATTTTCTCTCGGACCGAGTTTTATTGCAATCGAAATCTCAACAAAAAAGCATGCAAGCGAAATATGTTGTTCTATTCGGGTCGAACATCTTTGAATGTGCACAAGACACACCATAAGTGAAAACAGGAGTCATAAAAGTTGCTGAGCCCTGTTGAATTTTCACTTTCAAAGCCCCATTCGACATTAGGATTCTTTCCCAACGAGTTTCTGTTCCTAAACTCTCAACGACTTTGCAACCCGAGCCATGCTCTTTCTGATCACTGACCTTGAGATACTACACAGGCGCAAGATCACTCTAAAAGCTTCAAGTGGGAAAGTATCTGTACTGACCTTCCAAGCGGAAACACAGGAAAGGTTGAAGGTGATCCGACGACCTGCTTGACCTCTACCCTACTCGTGACCTTTTTTTTCTCCTCTACCTTCGTCAAGAAACTTGTTACGCAACATTAATTTTGCTCCATCCACGCGAAAATCAGTGATCTCTTGTCGCATTCTTCTTTGTCCACATCCAAACAGCGCACCGCCTGAGGGATATAGGATATTATCTCTCCACGAGATCCCTTTCATGTTCATCTGACGGTGTTTCGAGCCAGGAAATCAATACTGTTCCCAGAGGCAGCACAGCTAAACATTATTTGCACTGCAAATCATATTTATTTTCGTTAATGAGCGCGAGTTTTCGTAATATAATCCGTGCTTTTGCCTCTTATCAATGTGTGTACATCAATCAAAGTCTCAAATCTGCACTTCCAATATGTGTCGAATTTTAATAAAACCAGTGTTTTGATGCCAGGGAAACAGGTACTGATTTCGAAATCTGCTGTTTTAAGGTTTCGAAATCTCGACGTGATACGTGACGAGATTTATTTGTTTTTTTTTATGTAAAAAGTGACAGAATCCTAGTCCCATAACTCTAAACAATTTTTGTCGAATGAGTAGTAACAAAAACGGCATAAGCAGAAAAAATGCAATTTTTCGAACCCCGCGGTTACCGCTTACGGCCTTAAAAGCCATTGCAATGACGATGTCAGCTGAAGGGGTCAGAGTTGTAGGGTATTTTCAGAATTATATGTACATAGTGGAGCATTCGAAACAATAATACACGAAATCATGATGATTTGTAGACCCTTCATGCGTGGATGCAGCGGATAATCTTGCGGATACCGATTTTCAAGTACTAATTTCCCGTGTATGAGTTATGACAATCATTATCGCTGCGGTCGTAAAACTTCTGCCACAGTGCATATAATATATGAGCCGGCTGAAAATGATTTCCCTTTTTCCGGAGTGGCACGCGTTGGATATTATTTCACAATCACCCCCTAAAATATCCTCACAAAAATGAGATACACGAGCCAACAAAAAAAAACTAACTAGGGGTAGTATATTTTTCTCAATATTGCGGCCACGTGACCACATTGGGCATCGTCATTCTCGTGACGCACGTCGGATTAACACATCGTAAAGTACACAATGAACAGGAGGAAAATATTTGTCTCGTATTTATTTGTAAGAAGGACTTTTGTGATGATTGAAACGGTCCATTTTTCATTCACACCTCGTGTTTATCTCAAAAAATGAAATCACGGAATACTACGACAAATTAATGTTTTCTCTATGGAAAGTTGAATCCGATGTGATAAAATGATTCGAAATGGTCCGGTACAATGCTTTTGAAATGATGAATATCTTCAGGAAGAGGCAACTGAAAAAAAACGACTTTGACCACATGCGCGGTAAACAAATCCCCCGATTTCGTCAGCTTTCCGGCTTCACTAGCGCAACAACTTAATCAAAAGTCTGTGCGTCACTTGGCTATCCGAAAGTAGCGAGAATATTTGATGGACGCGTGGCCATTTACGATGGGAGTGACCCAACGTATAACCCTAGGGTGTCAGTCAAAAAAAAAAGAAATGGCAGGGATGAAATTTCGAAGCTTTCTCTTCGTCCCTCCGCAATGTATACGTGCGGTGAGAACGAAATAGGGACCAGAGCGAAATTGAGATTGACAGTTAATTTCAGCCTCCTTCTCTTTTCCTCCACCATCATTTCGCTGTGGTGCGCTTCCTCTCTGCCACCAGCAGATAGCAACGGGAGCAGCAGTCGGTGGCACCTACGAACGCGTGTAGTAAGACCAGATATGTATACACTCACCCCCGAAACAGATCCCTCCTCGTCATCCTGCCACCGGGAATCTGTCAGACAACTCTCTCTTTCCCTCCCACTCTCTCTTTCTCTCTCTCTCTCGCTCTCTCTCTTTTTCAATGCTTCCTTTCCCTTTTACACGTCGATTCGATGAGGAAGCGAGAAGGCCTGAAATTTTGAGGCGCCGAATTGAGCTTCCGCTCCAGTGGAAACAACCACGATGTCATCAAGATCAAGAGTCACGAGGATAAAAAGGGCGAAACAAGTATCCATTCAAGAGAATCAAGATCGTCTTATCTTCCTCTGATTCACATCAGCCACGATATGCTTCCCCTTGAGGATTTTCTCTTCTTGATATTCCTATCCCATTTGTTCTGACGAATCACGTTCATGGATTTATCTTCGAAGAACACATCCTCGGAAGATCCTTATCTCTCGATCGATTTAGAGGATTCCTCGGGCTCGATGCGTTATGGAATTTCATATGAAATAAATAGATTCGCTTATATTTTAGTGACAAAATTCTATTTCTGGAACAATGTGAACATAACTACTATGGAAAGCTGTTTTAGTAGAGTTTTTCGAGGAAAAGCTGCTCTCAACGAAGCTCAACTGACAGATTTTTTTGAGTCAAGATGTTCGTTGTATAATAGAATTTACTTCTGCAATAAGTAAGAAATTTTCCTCCTATTATTAAATTTTACTCTTCGGATTCTCGGTCATTCAATGTTCCTGAAATCTGCATCTGAACAAACTGTTTTGGTCTGCGATGTCACGAACTTGTATCCAAATGCAAAAAAAATCGAAAAGAATCGATAGTCCCCTTTGTGGAATGATTTATATTCTCCAACCCCCCAAGTCATGTCTTCGGAATCGGAAATCCCAGAACTCATACATAACGAATAGCAAAAAGCCTAGAGATATTCGTTAGTTCTCATTGATGAACATTTTTTTATGAGGTTCTAAACTGTTCAAGAGTCAGTCCAGAATAGTTAAGGTTCTCAAGTTCTCAAGGTTAAGGATCTCAAAGTTCAGTGAGTCGTGCTTGCATTATGGTGCTATAGTTTTGATGACTTTGAGCCAAGGTCACGCGTTCTTCCTTTCACTCTCTACGTGAAGCCAGCCTCGATATAACTGGCTGCCACATTCTCGAAAGTGTTAAACTAGCTGTTGCTCCGAGACATTAATGGACTTCAAATCTCACTTCGAAATCGATACATACCAGAGCTCGCTAAAACGCTGCGAGAGCTTTGCCCGTTGAACACCAAACATCGAATCAAAGGCACGACCTTGATTTGTGCGTCTATTGTATCGGTCAGGGCATTTTCACGCTCCAATAAAAATATTCGCATGAGGTCAAATATCTAGTCAGTTGGAATCACGGCATAAGGGGCGTTGGCAGGGGGTTGTTTTACACACCGGGTACGACGAAGAAACTATGAAATTAGTTATCAACTGGTATCTGTTTTCGGGTAGGTTGTATGATATTCTGTCGACATTTTGTGGGACATGCGTTTGTGACCACAGTGAGATGACAGAGATGAGTTTGGGGTCGTTTGGTTAAGGCTCGTTCCAGTGAACGATACATTACGAATATTGTAAAATTTATTTATATTGTTATTGCTGTTGGTTATTTATTATTTATTTTAGTTTATTCCTTTTGCTATTCTATTTTACTCCTTTTTGCTATTTTTTTTTTGTTTTGCTGAACATACATTCCTAATTAATCATTCAATAAGTAGCAGAAAATTGAAGAATGAATTATCCGAAAGTCATACATCCCTTACAGCGCCGAGGCTTTTAGATCATCACCTGATATTTTTCACTGGTATTCAATGAGCGTCCAAAGGGTGAGGTAAAAATCATACAATGTACTCTGTCGACTTTTCGCAAAGGTAATCGAGGTTCGAGATTGAAATAAACTTAACGGTCTAACAGTTTGCAGCGAAGTTAAGGGGTTTAAGGCAAATAATAGAAGGTAAGAGCGGGATAATGAATGTCATGAATTTGCAAGGTGGCCTCCTGCGCCCTAGTCCGTTAATTATTCCCATACACTGAGGCGTCAATGCGATGCTTTACTCGTGGCTAGGGAGTGAAAGGTGTATTAGGGAACTCACCGCAACCCGGAAGGTTAATAATTTGTCGTGGCGTGTTGCAACCATCGAACGCTTGAAAGCGCACGTGAGTTGGGGCGCGAAGGTGTTACCTTGTCCCAGGTTGAACGCGATAGCAGGTGCACTTTTCGTCTCCATCCTTCTCTATACCTTTTTAGTCGCTCCGAAATTTCAAGCCCATGATGAACCTTGACGAAGCGTATTCCCAAATATAATACAGCAAATGGGTTGTTGTTAGTCCATTGGAACACTTTTTTAATTAAAATTTATAATTCTCCATAACCAGATTTTTTTTAGGATTATTTAATAATGTTTTAATTGCACATTTCAAAAATTACCCCAAAAAAGTAAAATTTATGGAAGATTAATAATAAAAAATTGATAATAATATTCAATACTAGATTTTCAAGGATTTTTCGATTTGTGACAGTTGTCTGAAAAATGTCGACTTCAAATTGAAGAGAAAAGGGAATAAACTGCGTGACAAATGTGACATTTAGAGTTAATTGAAGTTCAATGAATTCGCGAAGCCCATAATAAGCGTAAGCTCGTAGCGGTAAACCGTTGAATGGAAATTCCAACTGAGTCGGTCTCTGCTGTTGATTGTGTGGTGCAGGGATTTACTGTCGAGAAGCGCTTTGGTCGATAAATAATGGTCGAGACGACGAGAAAAAAAACAAGTGATAAAAAGAGAGGGTCGAGAGTGAGAATGGAATGGATAAAAGGGGTTTACTACTGTGTACGTCACAGGGACGTCACTCACTCGCCCTTTGCCTGGCATTGTGACGGTAAAACCTGACAACAGCAGCGGTAACAACATGTTGACGCCTGATCGGGGATTTAATTCGACATAGAAAGTTTCTATCGACTATTGCAAAGACAGAGCCGCACGTCCCGGACACTAAACAAGGAATGGGGCGAGAGGGCACATTGCAACCTTGAAAGATCATCAGTTCGTCAGTGACAATCGCCATTTCGAGTTTATGCCTATAAATATTTCAATAACCTCAGTTTATAACTGAAAAATTAATAAAAAGTAGGGCAACTACAGGATTAATATTTAACTGAGAATCAGGCTTAAAATAAACACGTTCGAAAAGCCCTTGATCCATGATTTAATCACTACAGAGTTTCTATTTTTAAGTCATTGTCATAAAGCTTGTAGAAAATGGATATTCCATAAATCGATTACTAGCTACTGCTATTTTTAACCACTCGTTATAAACTTTAAAATCGAAATAGAGGAAAATGTCATGATTCCAGTTGAGATTCTGTCGAAATATCGGACAGATTTCATTTTTTTCCCAATTCTTTTACAACGATCTCCGGCGAGGTGAAAAATTCATAAGAGATAACGTTGATTTACGTTCCGGCCGATATTCATTTACCTCGGAGCCGTGTTTTCAACCATAAATCTTCGAGCTGTATGAATTTTTCCCTTTTCCATAGCATATACAAGGGTAGAAGAGACGGTATTAAAAAAGGGGACAAAAAAATGGCGAACAAAAAGGAAACGTCGTTATTAATCAAAAGTAATTGAGGTTGGAAAGGGCGGGAGGGTTATGGAACCGAGAGGAAGCAACTGGCCAGGTAATCAATAGACTCGTGCACTCTTTTACCCCTTGAGCTTTTTGATCTCGTTCATGCCATCTTTGCAATGGATATCTGGATGAACTTTATGGGAAAAGGTTGGAAGCAATCGAGTATGGGCTAAGGGATGAGATTTGAGAAAAAGCGTAAAATAAAAAGGACGAAAAAAAGGAAACAATTCGAGCGAATGGGTGAGAGAAGGGGGGATGAAGTGAATTTCGCTGCTAATCAAAACGAGGTCTCCCTTGGAACGGAAGTCCTGGATTACCGGTGGAAATCGAGTTCACCTAGCGCTCAATTTGCCTCGCTTCCTATATATGCCTTCTTAACCTCTTCTTCACCCTCTCCCCATCCTCTGCCGCAAATATACCCACCTTCCCCTCTTATCTTTCGCCCTCTGCATCCCCTTCATTTTTCTCTGCGTTTATCTTTCGAAATTTTCAACGACTGATATACACGGAGGGTGGGTCCTCGTCCTTGATGGGCCATTCGCGTCCCTCGGCGACGAGTTGTACTGGAAAAACGACGTCTCTTCAAGTTTTCTCGAACCCCGAACACTCGAGGCAACTCAGCCATCCCCTTGTCCCTGAGAGGCTCGTTTCACGTCATTCTCTCAACATCGACGCTTCCTACACTATATTTTTGTGAAGAATAATTTCGTGTTTTTCCACCATCTTGCTCACCGTAACGAGTTCCTCATAGCCGTTGTCATTCTTTTCTGGCTCTTCGTTCACAAAAATGAGGGGTTGAGTTTGTATAATGTTGGAACGTTGATCCTTCCATCAGAAGTAATATACAAATTTTCGAAATCGGAACTATTTCGAAAAAGTCCTCACGAATTCCACGATACGTAAATGCGAATGGTTGGAAAACTAAGCAGCCCGTAGGCAACGAGAATTCTCTACTTAGACCTCGGAGAATAATAATGTTCCGTCACTCCTTTCTCAAATATCCTGTGCCCCCGAGGCAAGCAAAAAAGAGCTTGGTTGAACGGTGACTTTTAACTTCCCATCGTTCACTGCTAGCTCAAAGTTCTTACTTTTTTTCTACGAGGCTGGAACTACCAACCGATCCATCCTATGCTGGCGCTCGCCAGAATACCGTGGCTGCGTTGAAGAAATTCCATGGTGATCGATCGTGGTTAGCCAAAAAAAAGAAAAAACGCCAGGTCTTATCGCTATAGACATGCATATAAAACGTAGCTCTGAAAAAGGACCATTCACGATGAACTGCTGTTTATCATGGCAGCCCATCCTCCTGTACGTACATACATACCCTGAAGAATCAAATGGAACACGATAATAGCGGTCTGAGAATGAGATTATGAGAAAAAATGACGTTTAAACCACGGTGTTCGTTCTGGCCGCCACGTTTGCAAAATGTTGACGCGGTTTTATGGTGACCATAGAAAGCCTACAGTGAATTACGGTTCGCAGTCTGTTGGAGCGGATCACCTCATTAAGGCAGCTGTTGTTGTATTTTTACAAAGTATCTCACGTCAACATTGTCCATAATTTTATCAGAAAAACAAATAAACTTATGGCAAATTGCAAAACTATTTCTCGAAATTCTTAACTTCAAAAGATGCTGGTTTCACTCCTTAAAACCGTTTGTCCACCATTAAAAAAGAAGTTTCAACAAAATCGAAGGCGGATAGCAAAGGGATGTTCCTTATGAGGAGGCACGAGAGACTGATAAAAGGAAACGAATTGAAGAAATGATGATTTAGGAATCCTAAGTAGTTTTCTGATCCTTCGCGGAGGTCGCATTCGTTTGAGAAAAACTTCTCGACGCCCTTGAATTATTTAAGTTTACCCTCAAATGTCCGTTGGTTAGGTCGCCACGACTTACATTGAGGAAAACACTCAAGGACCCCCGGGAATTATTTCGTCCCTCGATCTCGTAAAGGGAATTTAATTTCGTCGGTGATGCGCGGTATACAGGCAACAGCTACGCTCGCCACCCTCCGATTCACTCTCAAAATGAACGGAAACCAGGCAAAGCCTTGCCGTCACGGAGCAGAGGCAAAAAAACAGAAAACATTACCGCCACAGAAAAACGTACCTTATGCCGAGAGAATCTTCCCTCTCGTTTGCCATCGCACTTTACCGACATCATCCTCCCAGCCGTGAATAAAGAAACGTTTTAATTGCGGGAAAACTGCGTACCCTGAGTCACTGGCCAGGAGTCCTCGCTCTGACGAGATCCTATCCTGGGGCAGTGTCTCTCTGCTGTACATACTTCAACTAAGCCCATTTTCATTCCTGCGGTATGGTAACACTCTACCCCGACCTTAGCACTGCCGCCTCTGTATTCTCATGCTCGAGGCAATACGAAGAATCCGCCACAGACGAAATAGTACTTTTGTTATCTCTCTTTCGCCTTACGCTCCTCTGATTTGGATCATTTGTTTTTTTTTTTCCTTTTTTATCAACTTCATGCTCTTTCAAGTTTTTCATTTATATCTACGCCTGGTCTTTTGCCAGCAAAAACTAACCCTCTTGTTATGATTCCGAATGTTCCTTTGCATTTTTAAATCTCTGCCCGGAACTTTTCCTCGACCTAGTCGCCCATGTTGAAGGTTAGTCTCTGGCCAAGTCGCTGGAAGATTTCGTTCTTACACAAGTATCATTATTTCCTTCTTTGTTATCCCTCTCATTCGCGTTTATTTTATTTTTTTTGTTTTCATTTGTTCTTGGAAACAGAATTCGTACCCCTTGAGCCTTAATTTGAATGAACATTAAGCATCTGGAAGTTTTTAGTTCAGGGGAAGAAGGGAGTTTATTTTCCACGAAAAAGTTGCTACTATGACAAAAGTCAAACAAAGTTTGATCATTTTCTGTTCATCGAAAAAAATGATAGTCACATTTGAAGCAAGGGGTATTACGTTCGACCATTTCAATATACTCGATTGAATATTAACAAATAAACATTGCACTGTGCGTCGTGTAGGCACGTCATTATGTAATGGCCGTTCGGTAAAAATGTCTCTACGATAACCATTGTCCAGCTGTGACGTTGTTTAGCCAAAAAAGCCAAAAAAAAAAAATGCCCCGACAAAAATCGTCACGTACTTGTAAAAGATTGCCATTGTACCTGTTTGACGTAAAAATGTCAGTGTCACCAGCTTGTAAGATTTCACGCGTTGATAATGCGTTCAAATTTAATAGAATACAGTTAAATGTATGAAATTTGAAATACATTCATATATCATTCAATAAATGAATCCATTCAAAGAAAAAAAAATCGTCAGAATTTGCTCCAGATAAGTGGGTAGCGTTCGAGGCGATATTCATCTAATATTCCAGTCTAAATATGGAGCAAATGCGACGTAAAAGCCTACTGTTTATATGCCTATCCCGTTAGAGGGTCGGTTTTTGTTGTCGTTAAAGTGATAACCTAAAAACAATGATTGCCCGAGCACTCTGGTAAAACAATTTTAACGGCGAAAATGACGGGAGGCGTTTGAAGCTGGTGCGCGTTTGGACCACAAGGATATCCGAAGCCCCGTTCATTCTAAATGTGAGATGCAAATTGCTTTTAGTCGAGACACGAAGTCACCTGGTGCACATGATGGTGTACACATGCCGAGCCTCGCATCTCCCCAGCCGCATCCCGACCTGACACTATAAATGTGGCTAGTGCGGTTCCCGGTTCGACCGAGCGAAATAGGAAAACCCTTTTACCAAAATTGCCCCCTGCCACATCGCGGAGATCGTTCTACTGTACGGAATAACTGTTCTGCGGTATTCTCCATGTAAATCTAACGTGCCACCTTTTGCGCACGCCCGTAAGCCGGTTTTTTAATGTCAGAGGTGTACTATTTCATAGATCCGCGGAATACCTAAAATATTTCCGGAACAAATTGCTCCGGCTCCTACTAAGCCCCACAGAAGTGTAAAGTCTCCACTTCCGATGGTGATCGACTCTTCCGGTAATTTACGAGTCACCAGGAATCTCAGGAATTCCCGAGTAAACTCTCGACCCCGCTGGAGTTTCAGACCACAAATCGCAAACTCATTTGTCCACTTCCAACTTGAATTTATCATTCCCACCTACCGTGTTGGCTGACAGCTGACGATCCAAAAGAAGTTTTGAACCACAGTCCACCGTAAAGAGATGTGACACTGTGGTTACTTGATTGCAAATCTAGCTGATAGATGTGGGGGCGTATTCAAAGAGGAAAGAGTTTCCATTCGAGTCAGCCAAGTAGGACGAATGGAGACAGTTGGCGAATAAGTGGACCATCGAGACGATTGATGGTAATTGGACGATAAGTAGAATCATTTCAATGACTGATGAGTGCCATGGTGCATAGAAGTTTAATTGTTCAATTGTAGTCCAACTGTGATTATTGATTCGATTGGTATTGCTATTTATTTTTTCCGATAATCTAGTCGGAAGGTATCATGAATGAACTATGTAGTTGCATAAGATCTAGTTTCAATGAAACATATCCCAATAGATCGTAATATCTAGACACACGGAATGACACCCAGTTGATTACTTTAAGTTCCACGGAAAGGACATCACAATATCGAAAGGGTTACACTACCTTCATTGGTTTTTTCAATAGTTTTTACTTTTCCTTGATAACTTTGTTCTTTGATCGGAAATAGTTTCATGGTTGGGTGGAAAATTGACACAGGAAACCCATCAGCTTTGCCGTATAAAAAAAAAAGTGTTTCATCTAACTTTTCCTTTTCCATGTACCTTCGTGTTCCCCCCTTGTTTGATGCTGGCTTCTGCACTAGAACATAAACCATCTATACCCCAAGGTATCATCCAGATACTTTATTATACCTGACCCACCAGGGTTCCCTCCCTCGCTCCTGTAGCCATAAAGACGTTTCCTCGTCGTCCTTTCACCCCCGCTTCTCCCCCAGTGCGTCGTACTCCATTGCACGGCATCCTTCTCGCGTGTGCCCCAACTGTTTTACTCCTGGGTGTTAGCGATCTCTCTCTACCAAAGCTCCTAGACGCGACATTACCATCGAGCGTTTATTACGAAAATTTATTGGGTGGCTTTGTGCGGGCGGGTTGTACGGCGAGTAGCCGTCACGAGTTGGTTAACTTCGGTCCTTCTAAACGTCCAAGTTTCCGTTTCCGAGCGACACAAGAAAATATCCACTACAGCCGTTTTATGATGTGTGTGTTGCGTCATTAATGCGACAACGTGCTCTAGTTTTCTTATCGAAAGTTACACACTCTACCCTATAAGGTGGTTGTTAAAATCATGTTTTTCGCAAATTACAGCGGACGAGATTACGAGGTTCTGTCGAGTTCGTTTGAGTATCATCTCACGAAAGATAACTTCAATAACTCTTCATATGGTTCATAAATGATATTTCATAACGTGTTATAATCTTAATGTAGTCTTTTCTTTGTCTTGCTTATGAAATATACCAGAGATTTGGAAGAATTTATAAAAGACAACAGTTTAATCTATTCGTTTTTCCGTTTGGAATCCAAAACGACGTTAGCATGTCTTTTCATTGTACTTGGAAGATTATGAAATGCGAACCAACCTATTGTAACGTCCATTTTTCTAGAAATAGGACTTGATACAAATCAGCGATGACTGTAGACATCGGGTTAAACATTTTTTATAATCGTTAAAGTCTCTGTAGGTCAGACAACATATTATTTGTTGGAATTTCTACAGAGTCGAAAATACGACACGACGAGAGTTTCTGCGGCAAACGATATCGACTAAATCGAAATTCGACTTCAATTATCGGAGAGCTTTAGGGCATAAAACGTTTCCCAATATCGTTTAGTATTCGCGTTCCTCCATCCTTTCGCTTCGTACGGATCTGAATTTAAGGTCGCCTCTTCGACCCATTTCCTCTTCTCATACCCCTCTTTCTTCTCTGTCCAGGCATTCTGTTCACGAAATAATGCGATCGGAAGCTACTCTGCCGTATAACCCAAACAGCTTCTCGAGCAGCTTATTTTTTTTTCCTTTCCATCCCTCTGCCTTCATCCATTGTTTTCATTCGCATTCCACTTAATACGGGGGTGGCTTAACATTTTTGAATATCTTCAAATTTGTACCGAAGAATTCCCCATTAAAATACCGGATTACGGCTCGGAGATAATTAATTCTCGTTCTCAACTCAAATGTTGGACAAGTTCTAGCTGCGTACGTCCGATTTTCATATCATTCAGAAAATAATTAAACGAATTTTCATATACTTGTTCGTTTCATTGTTTAGGATAAATTTAGGGTAATTGCAGTTTCGTTTACGATGAAAATCTCTTAATTTTAGTCTGAAAGTGCCTAATTTTTTATTTATATCGTTTTTTTTCCTTCTTGCGAAAATTGCGTTTTCATTCCGTGGACTTGAATGAACTAATTCATGTTTAATAGTTCGTTTATCCGAGTATTTTCTGCCTGGATTATTGGAATAATTGTTTTCTATTACACTATATGAGCGAGGGCAACGAAACGGAAACAATACGCAATCGATACAATTTGATGCACAAACGCACAAAACAACGAGTCCTCGATTTTCAGGGTTCATTCGTTTCCAGATTAGTTTTTAATTTCGAGTAATTTATTATTATGAGAAATCATTCAAAACTCAATGAACACGAATTTTTTTAAACTGTAATCCATTAAACTACAGATTTACGATTAAAACCTTTCGACTTCGCAGTGTTTTACGGAAAATTCTGTAGTCCCCATGGCTCGGTCTTGTAACTCGTCGCTCGATGTCTCCCTCGTCTGCTAAAAACGCATTGCTTTTACGACTTGCACGAGTATCGATACTTTTTTTTTACGAGTCCTCACTAAATTCCAATCATCCTCTGGTACGCCGAATTTCGGCGTTTTTACGATCGACCCGAAACGTGACTTTGCCGAAGTACGAACAAGTTTTTATTTCTAACGTAAGAGAATCATATTTTAGTGGCATTTTTTTAGGTTCTGCTAAGTTTTATAGCATCTCGTAGTGGAGCCCACCTTAACATTTCAAAAGATGGAAAATCATGAAAAGAATACTCGGCGATGAAGTGTTACCAAAAAAATTTCTCCCGTAAAGTAATCAACGGTTTAAAAACTATTTATTGTTTCATTTTACTTGCCGTGATATCGTTGTTATTGGAGTTTTCGTAACATCAGAACTCAGCGAAACATTTTTTTTCTTGTTAATTTTTTATTTTTCGAAATGGACCAATTTTTTTCGCCGATAGCGAAACTGCATACAAATATATTGGTCTCTAGTGAACCGATTAGGAAATGGGCCGAACAACAAAACTACAGTGTTCGGATAAACCGTAAAATAAAAATGTTACTAGAATATTTTTTTCATCGATCCGAGCTCACTCTCAATGAGAGCTTCTCAATATTACAAAAAATATTCCAGATCGTTGCATGTGAACGAATAGCGTTAAAGTGCAACGAGAATCTAAACAATGGTTTCTTATGGAAAGATTAATTTTTCACCAATAACTTAAGGACTAAGAATTTTTATCGATTTAATTCGAGAGCATCGCTCATTTTTAACAGAAAATTGTTGTCGCCGATTCACTGATCAGCTTAGCCCAGTGACGAAAAAAAAAGGAAAATTCCGTTGTTTCCCATGATACCAATTTCAACGTCATCGATATCATGAGTGTCTCATTCTTCATATGTTTTCAAAATTATTTTGTTTCCTTTAGAATAAATAAATGTTTTCACTCATTTTTCAACCACGTATAATGATGACTCAAAAATCAATCGTATAGCCTTTAAAACAACGAATTCAATAATTTTATAAAGTAACCGATCATTTGCTTTTCACTCGAATATTAGATTCATCGGTTTAAAACGTCCCTTTGAGTCGGTAACACGAGTGTACGGTCGTTTGTGGCCACTAACCCACCATCATTAATTCAATCTGCGAACAAAACAACAAGGCTAAACGACAAAAGATTCACGTTTGTGTGTAGAGATCCGTTCAAACCGAACTTTATCTCTCGAATTCGACAGTGCAATTCCACTAACGAAGTTTTACAAACACTCGGTTTCTCTTTTTTCTCAGTTTCTCATCATCCCTTTTCTTCAGTATTAATGAAAAAGTACATTCGTTATTCCATTTTTATGTCACTATTAATTTGTGCAATATGCTTCAAAAGTTCATGTTTCTACAGCTTTGTTTTTCTCATTTTTTTCAAAAACCAATAGTTCAATCAATAAATAAAACATTGTTGAGACACAGCACTTGTTCAGCGAATAGGCAGAAGACGATCGGTCCAAAAATCTTTTTAACAGTTGCAAAACACTCAGTAAAAGAGTATTTCTCAGATAAAACGTGCTTAAATAATAACAAACATAATAACAAAGTTTTGTTCCGAATCGTAACGGCGGTATACTGAAACTGTAACATTTGTGACATATTCGCAAATTTTTTTTTTCATTCTGAGTCATGGTGTGCGATACATCGAATACGTAATGAAAATTTTCATAAATTATGAAAAAAGTGTGTGTTCCAATGCCCCTTATTAGATTCTCATTTTTCATAACGTTGAGAAGGTCGAATACTTAGTCGAATACGTACGACTAAATATCTTGCAATCATAAAAAAAAAAATTGTCATATTGACATTATATTATATTGTAATTTTTCACTTTATATTTATTGTATCGCAAAATATTCATTCAGGCTTTTGGATTTTTCGACCTTGGCAGCGAATTTTTTGTATTCTTGCAACAGCTCCATTGCTTTTTCGATCTCAAGTGATTACTCGTTTCTTTTTTTTACTGATTTTTGTCTGCTGTATATGCGTTTGTCGTATGAAGCACATTTGAGGAAAATAATATGGCAATCAATCAATCTTTCTCTTCCTCATCGCCACCCTTAAGTCCCCAGTCTCTCATTTAATCCTTTTTCGCATTTGCGTTTGATCCGCTTGAAAAATTCACGTAGGGAACCACATTAAACGAAATGAAAGAGGAAAAAAAATTAGTCCGTGCGGCACCCACGGACCAAAAAAAAGAGAGAGAAAAGAGAAAGAGGGAGAGCACTACAGATTCGTTCTATGAAGCTATATATCGTGCTGGTGCTTTCTCTTTTACATTTTCATCCCTTCGCTCGGTGTGTATTCCATTCGGCGCTTATTTGTCCAAGTCATTTCGTAACCAAACCGCAATCTATCCTCAAACCCTTCGTCTCCTTCCACACCATACGCAGGCAATTTCTCATCATATGAAAAATTTCAGCTAGTACTTTTTTTTTCACCACTCAAACATCTCTTTGAATTCTCACATTCGTTTTCTGTATATTTATCACGACGAAAAGTTCAAAAATATAAAAAAAACACCATATCTAGACATTAGCAGCAACCTGTTTCAGTTTTTACTGATATTTTTTTTTAATTATAAATTTCGAGATAAATTTGCTTTATAATCGTCAATCGAAATTATTTATATGTTGATCTTGTCTTTTGCACATACGCCGATTATGGTCTCTCTATTCAAGAAACTTTTTTAACAGGATTCTGGCCTGTACTTTTGGGATCTGGTATTTCTCCAAAATTCTTTAAGATCGCTTTTGTCAATTATTTGAAAGTAATAGAATAAAAAAACGCTATAGAATCCAAACGAAGCACCCTGTGTAAATACCAGAATACGTAATTCTCCATATCTGTGTCTATTTCATACAGAATCGTGTACCCGAAAAAAAGCTCACGGCAAGGGATGCCTTATGGGTACGTCGAGCATTTAATTAGAACGGCTTATCTCCTGGTCCGTGTATGCTTGTGTTCTCCCCTCGACCCGTTAGAAGGGTAGAAACATTTTTTCCACATTTATAAATCTTTTTTTCTTTCATAATACTCGTTACCCTCGGAAGCGCGTTTTCCGTCCAGAACCTTAATTTGACCAGAATCCTTTTGCACATACACTTCTGTTTCTCTTTTTCGCTCTTTGCACCGCCCTTTTCATGCTATTTAAACATGAAATATGTTTGGCTCAAACGACTCCTGTAATTTAACGGATGATTTGTTCGAGAAAGATAACTCAAAGGATTGATGGAAAACTATTTACAAACCGTAAATAATCAAATAATTATTCTTTTTTATATTTTTAACGACTTTCAAAACAACACGTATCTCTGTATTTTCACGACACGTACAAAAGTTAATTACGGCGAACTTGATCTCCAATCGTTATGATAATTTTTTATTACTATCGTGTCATCAATTCATTGCCCCAGTGCAAATGAATGAAGTATATACAGTATATATGTACTTATATATTGACAGGACTTTAGTTACGAGAGATTAACTCATATGTCTTGCCAAGCGCTATTAGAACGACCCCTTGTCGCTGGTTCACCCTGTTTTTCGTTATTAGTTCATTTCCTGTGAGCAGATTTTCACCCTTATTGCCTGGTCTCATCGCCAGATAAGTGCCGAAGCCGGTGGAGGAAATCTACTGACTAGGAGCTACTTCGATTCCTCGGACTAAATTAATCCGACAAAGAGAATAGATAATTCGATTGAGAAAAATTTGAAATTTCATTGAATTTCAAAGTTTTACGTCCGTTGCTTCGTGAAAATTTGAAAAGATCGTTTGAAAGAAAAAACAAAAAAACCAACACTGTTCCTGATGGTCTTGAAATAAACTTTAATTAACGTGGCTGGACCAAGTGTGTAAGGTTCGGAATGCAGGGACGCACATCCAGAGAAAAAAAGCCTCCCGTCAATCTCGATGTTTGTACTTGGAATCTCCCGGGTCAACACAAATCTCCCTTTTTCATTTCTTCCCTGCGTGACTTTCGTGGGTTTCGACACCCTCACGAAAGGAAATCCTTAATTGCGAGGGTGGATTGTTGCGTAGCGCGAAATCCACCCCATACCATCTCTCATTTCTTCAACCATCTTTCAGACATCTTCCGAACGTATATACACACTGTTGATCGCAAAAGTTCCAACGAGTTTCTGATAATGTTCTCGAGTATAATCGATTATCCCTGCCCAGGAGAATCTTGTACCGCTTCTTACAGATCCGAGCTCGAAGCAACAATCATCGGGAATCAGATCCACTCATTGTGGAGCAAATATCAGTTTCTTGATGGCGTTATTGTTCATGTAATCATCCGTTATTTACAGCCTTTGGGATTTTTTTTATTAATTCTAAATACCCTACCATCACGGTCTGTTCCCAAATTCTTAAAGATGTCCCTGGATCAGTGCATCGATGCTTGCGACATACATCTTCTAGAAGTGCGTCCCCTTAGCCATTTGTCAGGCATAGTCACGAAAGTTTCGAAATGAAGTCTACTAACTAAAATTCCGGAAGCCATAGGTAGTATCAAGATATCCAAGTGGAGTGTATCTGTAGATATACGTAGGTGTTCGCATAGTGTATTGGAGAAGCTCTATTTTCAAAGCCCTAAGAGAGTTGGCAGGGGTTGAAGTCACCCCTTGGCAGAGTTGTGCCCATATATGAGCCGAGCTGCCCGGGCCAATTCGATATCGGAATTCGATCAAATCCTTCGAGTGAGGTGCCCTTATCCCCTCTGAGTCAACCCTCCTGGTTCGTTCGTTGTACGCTCCGTTCGTTCGTTCTTTCGTTCGTTCGTTCGTTCTACGCTTCGTTCGGTTAGACCATAGCGAAGGGACTCCGACCCTTGGACGATCGAATTCTTCCGGCTCGCATGACATGTCGCCAAGTTTACTCATCGCCGTTCGGTACACGCAGCATTCCGTTCCTACCCGACACTACCCGCAGAAGGATATCCACCAGGGACGACCCAAGCCTTCAAATAGCTGGGACAGGTTGCCAATTCTAATGTATTCTGCCAAACCCTGACCAACTATTAACCATTTGAGTAGAGGCCGTGGATTGACGTTGCTACGTGGCCGTTCTTTGAATGAATAGACGGTTGTTGTAACACCGTATTTTCGTTGGTTTCTTTCCCAATCGATCGCCTACGGAACCCTGTCGCTGTCATTTGTCAAAAAAAATTTCAATCTGTAGAGAAGCAGACTTACCTCTCAAATCACAGCTACACTCAGTTCGTGATTTGCTTATTTGTCGAACAAGCGAAGATATTAGAAAGGGATTCCTCCTTTCCGAAGGAAATCCGGATCCAGTTACCGTCTGGAAAGTGGATATATACATGCTAAAGCCGTAAATACATTTTGTCTGGAACCCTGTAGGGGTGTTCCCAGATCCTTGATAAGCCGCAGATATGCTTGGCAAGTCAATCACATGATTCATAGCTATTAGTAGTTCAATAGATAGCTCCTTGTCAACAATCCACCCTACAGGTCATGCCTTGTTTCTTCGAATAGCGTGATCAAACTATCTTCAGCCATTCATTATCATCTTCCATCTGCTTGGCCTTTGTACTACGGATAACTGAAATCAATATCGGTATCTTTTGATTACCAAGCGCTAGCAGGATCTTTTGGTTACAAGTTACAAACTTTTCCAATGAAAAATCCGCGTCGAATACATGCACCTAGGCTTTTAGACTTGAGCAAAGACCAATATATACAGTGCACCGGTAGAAGTTACCGATGGGTAACTCCTCAATTATGGGTATTCTTAGATGATCATGCTTTATAGTTCAGATTTTGCGCTTATTACGATCGTGCTCTATTAAGCTTTTAGCAAACTACTTGAGAGTCACTTGGTTTGACATGTTAAAGTTCAATGGCCGATTTCTGCCTTTGAGCATTTCGAATAGTGAGATGTTTGTCTCTATTTAGTTCGTCGTTCAGAACTCATGCTATAATCTTACGTACGATTTTCGATAAGTTTCCGATTCCCTGGCGCAAGTATACCCATTGCAGGGACATAGTCTGCAGCACCTGGAACGATATCACTGTCTGGCTGGTGCTTGGTACATGCGATATTGCCTTCCAAAGTGGAAGTGGCTCTTTGTCTGGTTTTGCTAGTCAGCTTCAGAACCGCGCGATTCTGCCTGCGCGTGAACGAATAGCGAGATAGTATGCGGCATGTTAAAACGATTTCCATACTTTTCCTTCCGCCTTCATGGGATGCTTGAAAGAGGGGACACCTTGTACTGTTTTCGCACTTGCATACGCACATTGCAGGGCGTAAATAGATCCCGTATACAATATAGCGCATCAACGCCATGCGAAACAGGGAATGGGCGTGGGATAGTCCACAAAATGTTTACGCGTACGCGCGGCAACAATGTGTAGATGGGTGTGTGGAAGAGCACGAGGCGCCAGAGTATGAAGGGTGTTAACGTGTAACTCGAACATTTCTCCAACGCACCCGCTAACTACAAAGGAAAGAGCAGAGTAGTTTATATAACCCTGCGTTATCCATTGCGTAGATTCCGAAGGTCGTTAGAGTCAGGGGAATTGCGTGAAAAAGATAGAGCTCGAGTCACGCCTGCGAAAAGAAAAGATGTATGGGTGTACGTGCGTACGTGGGAAGCTGTTATGGGCGGGAAAGTGAATGGCCCCTGGGGTCCCAGCGCGAACAAACCCTAACTAACGTAAATAAGATGTCCCGTGGATATGTTGTCGGATCATATGACCAGGGGTCCACGAGACGCATCTTTCGCTGAGATACATTTTATCTTTTGTAACAGGATGATCCGACATCAAGGCTTAAGCCTTGGTGCTACTGAAGCTCCATCGATCCTTCCATCATTCGCCTCTGAACTGGATATCCTGGCGACGTAAGTCTAGAAACTCAATTTCGGCAATTAGGTTTTTTTGATGAGCCAATTAATTCATCGCAACGCGATCACATACGATATCGTATCCAGATAAATTTCCTAGTTTCTCGTAATTGACAGCTTGTGTTTCGAATATTCAGGAGTAAAAAAAATCGGGTTTTTTTTTAACTTTTGGAGCCTAGACAGCGTTTGCTGATCCGTGACGCCACATTTTTATAATATCATAAGTATTGACACAGGGAGTCAAAACGACAGATTCCAAGTTTATGGACGATTTGTTCCCTTATCCTATCGTTTCGTCATTATTATCACAGTTATTCTAAAAAACATTCGAAACGAGTCTTCGGACAGTATGTGTCGGAAATCCCTATGATTTTTGGGTGAATAAACCAAAATAGGCACATTGCGCGACCGGCCAATTACGGACCTCCGTCAACACTCATACGCATGTATGGGCGCACGCGCACCCACACAAGCACACACGTTCGACAACAAAGTATATCGCTTTCCTCACTTGGGTGACCCCCCCGGTATGACCGTCCAGTGGGCGTTACACACATCACTTCGCAAATGAGTCCTCTGCCGACCATGCAATCGTTCCCTTTTTTCTTCATACCTTTGTCATTTAGGCAATAAGTCATTCGTCTTCGGATGTTCGAAGCCAAACGGATGAGTTAGAGGACACAAGTGGCCGCCTCGTAGGAAACTCGTAATTAGAACGCTCGTTAATCTTCCTTTGTACTTCTACGGCACTATTGATCTTTCTCTGAGGTTTCCGCATGCATTATACATTTGTTAAATCTATGCGGCTGAATTTTTTATCTGGAGGGTCATTCGCCGAATGTTTCGCGGAGCAATAAAAAGAGAAAGGACAAACATTGATGAATCGTTGGTACAATTTAAATAGTAAGAAAATATGATTCAATTTTTACGCCATCCATAATTCATCAGCCAAATGTGGTTCTTCGATAAGTCTTCGATTCTTAGTCGAAGATTCTAATCTTCTATTCTTCGATAAGTCTTTCTATCAGTTTATAAATTGCCCGACGGAGCCTGCCTACAGATGACATAAGTCAAGTTGGATCCGACCGATAATTTATTAAATAGAAACGGAGCCTTTATCTCGCTCGCGCCTTGACCAGATTCCCATCAACGACCGCGGTGGCGCTTGCTGACGTTTTGGCCATCCACTTACGCTTCTTGCACAAGTTGAATTGCCAGTTTTTATAACGGAAACGAAAATGTGATGAGTATGCAAATTTCTTCTGGGGTATACATACACCCTAATTAGCCTGGGAGGGTCGACTCTTTTGGAAGGGAGTTTTGAAAGCACGTCAAGATAAATTCCTAGCAAGGTTGAGCAAGTTAACGGGGCGCGAAAATTCTGACGCTTTTCTCGTGTCTATATCTCTGTCTCGGATCTTCCTATCCTTTCTCTGTTTCTGCTGTTCACTGGCCATGTACTCCGTCCCTGATCGTAGAGATGAGTCGAAACTCCGGATTACGAGATCATGCTGCCTCGCGAGAGACTCCAGGGTGCAATTAGGAAACTTGAACGCAGCATTTCTGTGGCGATGCTTTTAGCCAGGTATTTACGCATCCGCGCCCCGACTCGTCGAACTGGTAACGATTTATTCTCGAATTAAGCTTCTAGAGACTTTGAGGACTTGCCTCTGCTTCTATGGACCGTGAACTTAAGGAACAGGCCAACGATAAAATCTCCAAATAGCAATGGCAAATATTTGCTGATTTTGATCCTCGAATGCCGCTTCGAGTGAACTCGCCATTTTTTCGCCCTTGGTCGTTCAACCTCACCTAAGACAAATCGAATAAATTTTACACGATGAAACTGCGAAATAGCTTATTCGCTTAATGAACATTTTAAACGACATCTCAACTCGTTCAATTCATTCCCGCAAAATAATAATTCTAGTCGCACTCTGGCGTTTATTCCCACGTAATAATAGTTAGAAAAACACACTCGTACAATGTTATGAAGTCGGAGCGTAGAGGGAGGAGGGAGTTTACAGAGTGTTGTCCGGAAGTGATTCTCAGTGTGCGTGCAAACTTTTTGCTCAGCTAGTCACCCAATTGAGGGTCGTCATATGCCCTATCGCTGTAACGATGACAGTCTGTGAGAGCGTTAAAGGTTTTTATAAATAACAAGCCTCGTATACTTCCTGAAACTATTGTGTCATTTTAAGCAAAAAAAAATATTTCGTTCAACTATTTAATTATACAGTTGGAAGAACAATCGACGTCTTTAATCTTCTTCATTAACCAGAATTAACAATTTCATGATGAAAAATCGCCCAAATTAACTTGTTAATAAACGTACAATATAAATAATTATAGTATTATTTTTATTAAACGATCAAACGAAGCTGTAAATATCGGAAAAGATGAAGTAATCACCCTTGAAACAATGTTGAAAAAAATAAAAACAATGGGCACAAAATATTAATATGTTCCGGGAATTTCACCAAGGTATGAAAAAAAGAAATGCGTTAAAAACCACAATTGAACGAAGTATATAGTAAAAAGGGGGAAAGGAAACAGAGAAGAGTCCGAGGGAGGAATGTGGGATGTTTAATCCCATGTGGATTAAATACGCTTTTCCCATTCGCTGGAGAGCAATTCCATAAATATGCTCTCGTGTTCAGTGCTCTGACAATTATTCCCCTTAACACGGGCTTCCTGTTTTGTCTATATCGGCCGCACACGTGCTTTTCGCGTAGGCTTGTTCGGTACAGTCGCCAATTCATTTTTCGAACGGTCCCATCTCGTGGCCCCGCGACAGTGCATCAAAATCAACTTTTTGTTTAATGACTATTATTGGACATTCGCTCAATAATTATTACTCCATGAATTTGTAATATCGAAATGGCCTCCGGAGCTTCCTTTTGCATATCTGTGCTTTGTATCGCTATTCATATGCCAGGGGAAACGAGCTATCGTTCGCAGGATGTACGACAAGGTGTGCACACGTTGATAAACAAATAACAGTGGCTGACTCGTGATCGTGAATATTGCCTATTAGAAAATAAACTATGTATGACGTAAATTCAATGTACGTCATGTATTTTCAATAAAATGAGGGCGACAAAGTGTTGATTTATTCTATATACTCTGTTCGAATGTGTATTTTGTTTTTGTTTTTTCACTGATGCGTTCAACATTTGCTCAAATATTCACGTTCTCGTATTTCCATCGTGACGTGGCGAATATTTTTTTTGGCAATTGAGTGATTCTGAATCTTTTTTTTGCTACAAAGCAAAGTTTATGAATATCAGAATGAGAAAATATCATTTAAATTAAATAAAAGTCCTACTAAAAAAATGTAATAAATAAATGTATAATGACGTAAATATCATCAGAACAAAACTTTGAAGTATCGATGATCTTTATATACGAATGGAAGAGAATTTTTCTAACTATGTTCGATCTCTCATGATTTCAGTGAACGGAAATGCGGCATCATTAGAGATATGGCCAAGCGGTGATGTGCAGTCGAAGCCAGTTGATAAGAGTCTTATATTGACATGTAAGCCAAGCGTCAGCGGCGAAATAATAAGTGACATTAAGTGGCTGGATCCACAAAATCGGCGTATTGAAGCACGCAGGTAAGTTTTGTCTGTTTAGCAAATTAAAAAAAAAAAAAAAAAAAAAAAATTAAAAAAAAACTAATCCCGCCATAAATTTTATACGAAATTGAATAACTTTATCTATTCACACGCATGTTTGAAATTGCTAAATTTATATTGAACGAAAAAAATCGTAGTTCGAGAATCGTCCATTCACATGGATGGTTAAAAAACGTTGGGTATTCGTACGTCCGTATGATTTTTTTATTTTTTTAAATCGAAAATCAATCGGAAAATAATCAAATTAAAACAGTACATACGAAACAAAAAATTACATTATTCACTTAATTAACTAATGAATTATCAGCACGTCTAAACCAATGCATCGAAAGTTTTTTCGCGCCTGATATGTGTACTTGGGCGGCCCAAAAAAAACCTTTTTTTTTATGTATCGCGCCCTTAGCGGTGATTTATGGTGAAAGGAAAAACGTCGCCAAAGAAAGGCCGTCTGCTTCAAATTTAAAAGATGTCCAGGCATTTTTCTATTTTTTTTTTTTTTTGTATCAATTATGTGGAAAAAAAGTTTCCGTAGAAAATCAATAACACGAAACATGCATGATGATTGAACAACATTTTGGTTTCATAACCAAGTATGAATGGATGGAAAAAAAACGATTATATGTGGTCCATTCTACGCTCCATTGCATCGAAAACTTCGACCCCCTAACTGAATAAAAAAATCCCGATTTCAATTAGAAAAAAAAGGAAGAACGATTTACTTGCGATCAGACGAAGCCCAAAAATTATAAAAAATTACAGTGTTTTTTTAGTATAAAGATAATCGACGTGGCATAAACGACGGAAACTAGTAATTTTTACTTTCAATTCGAAATATTGGTTACGTGTGTATGGTTTCAACAACTTTCACATACACTTTCAACTGAAAAAATACATTTCAAAATACAAGATTTGACCCTGTCCATTTGGTTAGGTCGATTTTTCAAGGAATGACACAAATATTGAGAACACAATTTGAGAATAAATTAAAAAGCGCATTTTACAAACGCATTGAGATTGAAAATCTTTGAAAAAATCAGATTAGCTGCTTTGATTGAGCACTAACCGAGGAAAAACATTCAACAGAATTAAAAATGATAAAATTCAAAAATGCAAATTTGAAGTGGAATGCCCCTTATGTAATGTTTTTTCTACATTCATTTAAGTATGAAGATATGAACCCGAGATGATTAATAACCATGCACGTTCTTCGTTCTTAATTTTCTAAGGAATTAAACTTTATTTTTCGCACGCATATTAAAATGGCTTCCCCATCCTTTTAAATTTGAGCTGCGGGACCTTTCTTTTACGAAGATTCTTTGCTCACCTTGAATGAACGTTTAAAGGGTTCGATAAATAATGAAAATTAAAATATCGGTCATTTGGGACACTCGAATGGGTACGGATGCACATTTGTGAATGTAAATATGTCTTTACATAAACAGTACAGCACTAATTTTTAACGACATGTTTGTTTTTTTGTCTATCTCTCTTTTCTCTTTTTTCTCTACAACCTCTATCGTCTCGCACACAAAATCAGGCTCCTCGTGTTGCCGATCGAGAGCGACAGGCGAGTATTACACCAAACAACCCTCTAGAACACGCACTCGTAGTTTTTTTCTCGTGTTTTTCTATTTTTGCTCCAATTTTTTCACAGGCTTGAGATTTTTTTTTGTGGTTTTATTATTTTTCCACAAAACGCCTCTCTTCAAATCTACGTGCAATGTTCTTTTTTTTAAAATATATTTTTTATTCAATTTACCGAGTGCTTAATTAAGACTGTGTGTTCATTTTTATTTTTACTCCTTTTTTATTTGGAGCAAAATTTCGATGAACACATAAGTCGGCTCTCATTTAATAGAATAAAAATTGTGGTTTATTTCTCAATGCAATTTATTACCTCGTTTTTAGTGGTTTTTTTTTTTTAATTGCGTATCTATTCCCGCGAAAAACCGCCTTTCACACTTTTTATTTCACTCATTAATTTTAGATTCTTTTAAACAGTTGCTTTTTATATCGTGTGTGTTTTCAGCACTTGTGCATTTTTTTCTTCATCTCATTGGCATTTCTCATTTCTTATTTTTCATTCAAATTATTTTCACGTTAAACACAACAGGGAACATCCACTCGAACGTTGAAAATCGTACAAAATTCTCTTTAGACATAACATATTTCACTTTTTAATTGATGTTTAATTCTATTAGAATAATTGTGTCGAGAGACGTGGCATCTCAAGACAAAAAAAGCTAAGAAAATGCTTGAACAAAAAAGTAAGGATTTTAAACAAAAACTTGAACAACTTTTATGCAACAAATTTTTTCCAAAATAAAATTTCCATCAATTTTCCCAGTTCATTTAAGATTTTAGGCAATAATCTAGAGAATAAGTCTTGGTTCGATGAATAGGTCCAGTAGTTTTTTGCTATATTCCCCGCAAAATTGAAAAAAAAAGAAAATCCTATTTTGGAAAAACGGAGTTTGGATCTACAATTTCCATAATATCTCACAATAGAATTCAAAATTTTGGACACATGTTTTTTATTACCCACTTGATTTTTTGGAGCAAGAAGCTTTATTTTCTAACCTTTAAACGAGAACACTGTCTCCATGTCAAAAATAAATATATTTCAAAATTCCAAAAAAAAAAGAGAGCTCTTCATTTATAATGATAATTGCTGAGATATTGATTGGTTTGTTGGTTACGAAATGGGAAATTGTGTGTGCAATTCGGTGCATTGATATGAAATAGGAGTGGAAAGCAATAACCCTCCCAGCCTGGCTCGCTACTACACGGTCTGCAGATTGGATTTGCATTTCACGCTCTTTATTCGCATTTATTCTCAATGCCCCTAATTAGCTAAGTCTAATCAAATCATATTTCAACCGTTGCACGACTACTAAATGACCGAGGAGAGAAAAGTTGCTGTAAACCTTTTCCTTCAGGTTATCATCGAGGTTCAAATCATATACAGATTTTTCCAAGATAACTTTTTGAAATTTTGCGTAAATTTTCTTGAGCATCGTATTATAATGTGTTAAAAATTAGAGAAGATTTCACCGTCTAAGTTATCGAGATATTCAGTGTTTGAAATCGCAACTTCAACACGAGGTTTTGTGGCAAGTTACGAAAAAGGACGATTTTTGAGAACGAATAACTCGATTTCTAGACGGTAAAACTTTCTCAAATTTCACCCGCAGTTGAGTACTATTGTTAAGAAGGTTTATACGAATTCTAAACAATCAAACCTGGAATTGGTCTAACGCATGCCGAACGCGTAAGCCTCCTTAAGATTCGCGTACCCTTGGGCTCGATTTTTGAGATCCTCGCTAATTGAATAACAAAGAATGCAAATAAGTAAATACAATAATGATAAAATGTGCAAACCCTCGACAGAAATGGTAATAAATTCTCAAATATTATTGAATTATCAATTTTTTTGATTGCAAAAATATTTGAAATCACTACTGCTTTCATATTGAGATGTAAACGCGGATGTCTTTTAAGCATATTTATGTATTTGCGTGTGAATTCATTCATCGTGAATTTAGCTCGATCCTCAGGGATATATGATGTAGACGGGGGAGGGGAGGGAGGGGGGAATCTGACAAAAGCATTTTGCACTCTCGTTCGCATAAATTACATTCCTTTCACGTTTATGTACGTTTCGACAAGGGCACAATATAGCTCTCATGTGTAGGAACGAAGTACGATACGATTCGAATCCGCTCCTTTCGTCTGTCATACATAATGCATTGACACGAGACAAGAAGACGTATATATTTATATTCGGGGCGTGTCTTTGACGAGAAAAAAACACGTACATTTTTTTGCGTTCAATCTACCCGCAGATTTACTTCATTTTCATGTTGTAACGGAAAAAAAAAATCATTGTCACGTTGTTTTTTCAATAATAATTATGAATAAAGATAAAACGGTTCTTCTCCAGTCCTGATGATTTTTTAAAATTTGTTTTTTATTTCTAGACACATTGAAATTTACTTGAATTTTTTTTCTATGTCATTTTATTTCCTCTCAATATTTCTTGCCAAGGGACACAGTTCCCGTCCCAAAAAATGTTGCAAAAAAAATAAAAATGTGATTTTTATATTTTGGTTTCTTAAATTAAGGCAATCAATTTATCGAAACTCCAACAGAATGTTGCGGAGGACATTGAGATCCTTCATTTTAAATACTGCCGGCGAAACATCATCAAAAATGGCTGGCAGACTTTTCCATAATTTTATTCAGAAACCTTCCACCTGCATTAAAAATATGATTGACTTTTTTCAAATTTCCAATTCAAGTTTTCATGCAGTCTCGACTTCGAGTTCTTTGCGTCACTCAAATTTTCTAATCGTTTATTATTCCATTTAGAGCTTTGACTAATTTTCGAAATTTCTTAAATGAAGCATTTTCCAAAAAGTTTTTGCTGACAATCCATCGATATGATCGTTTAAAAATTTTGTATTTTCCTCATTATAATTTTCACCTCATCCATCGACATTTCTATCGACTACGAATCTCATCGCAAAAACATCTATCATTCGTAAACATCGACGCATGCAAAACCATCCTAGTGAATAGCGTTTAAATGAAAATTTCTACAATTTTTATGTAAAAAAAAGTTGTGGCATGAAAACGAATTTTTCAACATTGTAAACATGTTATTTTCTACAGCAATGACCCAGGGGCAGCAGGCGGAGTTTCTACTCCGTCGATGTGGACGGAACTTCATCAGCCAAACAGTTTGATGCTCTACATTTATGCACTCAAGGAAGTTCAAGCTGGTAAATACACCTGCGTTGCTACTTACGCCAGTACCGAGACACTTCAAAAATCGGTTACGATCGAAACGATCGGTAAGTGAAAACAAAAAAAAATTATTACTACAAAATACGAATACTCATCCACGATCAAAGATTCAAAAAACGTTTTCGTAGATTAACGTTCATATCAGAATTTGATTTTCAGATTGCATTTTATTTTAATAAGTTATTTTGACATTTTAGCCACACTGGTTAATAACAAATAGTTACAATAAATTGTAGAAGACAAAAATTTTATAATAACGTAAAATAACGTGCAATGAATATTTGAAACTCTTAAGTATTCACAAATAAAATAAAGTGTACAAAAAATCCTTCCCTTTCGACTTGTCAACAGACTCCATTAAATTCATCGATGCACCAGAAAATCAATATCCAATACTGGGCAAAGAATTCAAGATAAAATGTCACGTAAGCGCCAGACCATCGCCCACGATCGACTGGCTTCACGATGGCAAACTAATCATGACTGGAGATCATTACATTATCGAAACACACGCGTTGACCATTAAAAAAGTCATGGAATCGGACGAGGGTGTTTACACGTGTCGAGCATCGGTACTTACGACCGGAGAACTTCAAGAGCGTGCCATACGCGTCGAGGTATGTATCGTAATGTAACGAAAATCGAAATTTTGTGATAATATTCAAGTTTGGTAGACATCATCGTTACACTGTTTTTCAAATATCGTACCAGAATGGGGCCCCAATCGAATCGTTTTTTTTTTTTTTGTAATCCGTAGATGAACAAAAAAAACTATCAGGAAAATCGATACCCAACTTTAGCAATCCGTCGGATTGGAATGAAAAATAAAAAATTTGTCTGATCCTTGTACAGCTGCTCTCGACACTCATACAGATTAAGAATACTTTTCATTTTTTTTTCGGATGCATCGAAAGCCTCTTTGTTACTGGGACTCTGATCATCAGTAAAACGTTTTATTCCGCGCACACAGTTTCACTACAGCTTACAAACTTGTAAGAAGATTGATTGATCACCTTAAGGGATTTTCTCGGTGTAGTGGGGATGATGGTTATTTTTTTCATTCATTTTAATGAAATGATGTAGTACATGAAAAATTATTTCAATGTTTGATTTTTACATTCTTTATAACATGTTTCACCGCTCCGAAGAAGTGACTAAAATAAATATTGCCCGATGATGGAAGCTCCAACTTCTCTTAAAAAATTCTCAAGTAAAAACAATGCAGAAAGATAGTCAGTATGAAAAACTCCAAGGAGGCTATGGAAGCGTTTTTTCGATAATGCAATTAAACGTAAAAATGGTCGAATCGGGTCTTTTCCAGCAGTTTTTCGTTCATAAAAATACGAAATGCTTTCATAGCCTTCTGAGGAATCGATGTGGCAAAGTTTGACAGTGATAGCTCGGAAACCGTTCAATAAAAATGATCCTCCTTCTGGAAAGCAGAGTATCGAAAAAAAAGGCATTGAAAGCTTCGACAGTCACTGCAAACAGTTGTCCTTTTTTTATATGGTACGCTATGGTGACCCAAAGAGTCTGACTTTTTTGACAAAAAAATAACAGGACGTTGCCATGATAAAAAAAATTTATTAAACTTCAATATGGAGAGAAATCTTTAAATTTACTAGATTCGTTTGGCAGATTTCTTAAAGTAAATGCTGTGAAAAAACTTGTGTGCAGGTACTCGAAGAGCCAAAGATCGAAGAGATTCATTCGGAGATCGAGATAGTCGAGGGTAAAACGGAGACGATAACGTGTAAAGCGAGTGGCAAACCGCCTCCAAAGTATACTTGGGTGAAATATTTGACTCGTGAGGATCTTTCAACTACCGATCGTTTCGGGGTAGACAAGGATTTGGGTTTGTTGACGATAAGCAACGTGAATCGTGAGGACGACGGAGAATATCAATGCACCGCAAACAACACCGCGGGACAGGCTCAGACGATAATAAAAGTATCGGTGATCGGTAAGCCGAAAATAATGGAATTTTTCAATCGCACTACCTCCGTGGGTAAGACAGTTGAAATAACGTGCAAGGCATTTGGGCGACCATCGCCGGAAGTGTTCTTCCGCAAGCACACGACCGCCAATCCTTACAAAATTGGTATTCAATCGGACGACGATAGAATAACACTCAGCAGCATTCCCGACAACGCCAAAGGCGAGACAGTCGCTGTTTTGTCGATCGAGAATGTACTGCGCGACGATGACGGACTCTATGAGTGCATAGCGAAAAACAAGGTTGCAACTGCCTACAAAAATGGCCATTTGACCGTCGAATTTCCACCGTCATTCGCCTCGATGAACAACAAAACCGTATGGTCCTGGGAACAACGACCGGTCAACCTCACCTGCATCGCCGAAAGTATTCCCAATGCCACCATCCGTTGGACCGTCAATGGCAATCACCCCATCGACACCAACGACCCAATGTATCAACAAATCGGCAGTGGTCCCATTTCCACTCTTATGATCAAACCCTTCGATCGACGCTATTACGCCATCTACAAATGTAATGCCGAAAATATTCATGGATCTCGGGAACATACGATCACTCTCAAAGAAGCTGAAAGACCCGGCCTCGTACAACAGGCAAGAATGGCCGAAATCACAGCTACCACCATTGCTTTCACGATTCTACCTCCACCCACGCAACCGGAATTACCATTGAGGACCATCACCGTTCAGTACAAAGAAGAACTTCAACCTTGGACAGTTGCGAAGAACAGAACATGGTCGATTGGTACGTTTTCATTTTAAACATTTTCCAATGCCACCCCTCACTCGGAATTATCAAATTCTTATAAATTATTGAATGATTGAGTTCAAATCTGTGGGAAGTTCTACTAAAAACCTGTAAAGAGTAAAAAAAAATAGTTTTCAACTTGTAGATTTACCTTTGTTTACAATTTACTCTGAATTATTACGAATCTTAAGTAAAAAATTTGAAAATGAGCACAAGTTTTCTATAAATACAATCGTTAGTTCGGATCTGGCGGAAAAAAATAGTATCTTCATATTTGCAAATAAACTAAACTTCTCAAACTTTCTATCGAATTATTTGGAATATTTCAACGTTTTAAATTAATAGCTACTGCCATTTTCATAATAGATTAGTATACAAGTCATTTTTGTTCATGATAAAGGACAAATTTGGACTATCTGTTTATTTATTATTAAATATTTGGTAACTCGCATATAAAATATTTTAATAAAGAAAAAAATGGCAAAAAAACACGTGGACAAGACGGTTGATGACTAAATTCTCAAGGGACCATTTTTAAATGATTACAAACAATCATGACACGACCGTAAAAAATTCTCTTGACGAATGATCGAATTTAAAAAACTACTTTCCAGGCTCGCCCTACGTGCTCGAAAATTTACAGCCTCAGACGCAATACCAGTTTCGATTCTCGGCGAGAAACGACGTTGGCGATGGTAATTGGGGTGCAAATTTGGTAGAAACTACGCCACAGAGAAATTATCCAAATCCTCCAAGAATTCAAGTGCGTTCGGGCGAAGCGCTTTACGAAGTCTCGCCGTTCACCAATCAGTACCAATTGCAATGGCACGCACCTCCGGACAACGGCGAGCCAATCGACATGTACGAAATACGTTATTGCGAAGTTAAACGGGTGCCCGGTAACGATTGGGAAGTTTTGGAAGGTACTTGTATCGTAACTGAGATCAAGGGACAAAGAACGAAAGAATTACTCAAGAGGCTCAATTCCAATTCGTATTATCGCGCCGAAGTCAGGGCTCACAACGTCATTGGTTACAGCAAACCCGGAATCATTCACTTCCGCACTGCTCAAGGTAAGTTAATAAACAAATTCAAATGTCTTGTTTTTCATAACATTTAATTAGAGGAACAAAAAATTCAACGACAGTTGACCTTTGCAAAATGAGACCCACGACCCGAATATTTACTTTTTTATCCGCGTCATTTATCGTTTCAACTAATTAATCTTTTCTTGCAGTAGTTACTATATTTCCATCTATACACAGGGTATATTCCAAGTTTATCGATCAATAATTTGAACTCAAGTTCTGGACCGGGTTCCAAGTCGAAAAGCCTCGTGATGTTTTCTCCATTCTAATCCCTCCGCATCGTTTAATTCCTTATGCGTCGCGTTGCCTTATTCTATCGCAGGTACTTCCGAAACTATTAGAAATTAAGCAAAAGCTCCAAGGACCAATTTTGTAGAGCACAAAATTTCCTATAAAATAGCTCCCAACAATTTTCATTACTGACAGTAATCTTGCATTTTTCAATAACGATAGTGGATCGGAAAATAAGAGAATTTCGACAGTCGTGCAACCAACTTTTTTCAGATGTTGTGTCGATCCGCTCTTATCAGTACTACAAACCACCGGAGATAAACAAGTTCCGTTCCAAACTTTTGCGTAGAAAATTATTAATGCTCTAAAATTAATACATTAATTAATGCATGCTTTAAAAGAAAAAAAAGAGTACTTTGCGAATTAATACCTCTTCAGAATAAAACTTAATCTCAAGCCCGACGAGGTTTTTCAATTCGACGTTCGGTCTTGAACTTGAAATTTATTTACTGATGATGATTTTTACGATTTTATACGTCATTCATAAAAGTATCAAAAAATCCATATTCGAAGTACAACGAAATTGGAGATATATCCAAAAAGCTGCCAAATCGAAAAAAAATTTCGACCAAATTGATGTGCGTGGGGAAAAAAATTCAGAAAATTACTGTTTTAATCTGCCTGCACGCGAAATGTCCAACAATTTATTTTACATTTACGATTAGCGATGGAGAACACGTTTTTCAGATCCACCGCGTATTTTTCAATGAAATATGCAGCTTTTTTCTCCTCCCTGGAAATTAGTTTTAGAAACAAAGACGCGTGTGAACGTTTCTAATATTCCAACTTACCGTAGTAATTTTTCATTTTTTTTCATTCGCTTTTCTCGGTTTTAAGATTTTTTTTATATTTTTCTTCAGTTTCTTCGGCACTTGAATGTTTAAAACATTTTTAACATTTTTAGACAAAAATAATATAGACAATTTTTTTTTTTCACTTTTGTTGGATATAGAGCAAAACTCATCAGCTAATTTTATATTCATAAACAACATTATCTCGCAATTATTGTAGCCACTTTTTCACCACAAAAATACACGAAAATATTGCTGTCGTTATGCAAATGTTTTCAAACAATTTTCCAATGCCATGTTCGAACAAAAAAAATGTCGTCTCTATTTCTACCGATATTTTCTCTTATTTCGAGAAGACGATATTATTTTTTTGTTTATTTTATTTTTATCATCATTCAGAATCATCCGGCGGAACCGTAGACTACGGGATACTATCAAATTCTGGTGAAGTCTCCAAGCCCTTGGCGATCGTGATTGCGACTGCAATTACGATTCTCTTCCTAAATATGTAGAGCGCGTAGTTTATTAACAGTACAACGAAACGAAACGAAAAAATAACCAGTATCATCGAAGAATTTCCAATTTCCTTAAGAAAAAGGAAACAAAATCGTTTGAGACGGTGTGCAAGAGATGAAAATCTAAAGTTCTCTCGTTGAGTTGAATTTTGAGGTCACGAAAAAGTTTGAAAAAAAAAAAATTAAAAAAAAATCAATAAAAGTAGTAAACGGATCTGAGAGATAAAAATTTCAGCGAGCATTGCGTATATGCATATATAAATATATAAATAAATATATATATAAAATGTAAATTAATAGCGTAGAAAATAATTATTTAGGTCAACCGAAGTATAAACATTCCGGAATGAGAGTAAAAAAAAAAAATAAGAATTAAAATTTGCTCGCCTTATATTGTCGAAAATTTTGCTTAAAAAGTAAACAACAAAGAAGATTGAAAAAAAAACAAAAATTAAGACGAAAAGCATAGAGATCGGCTCGGGTCGTAGTAACGAACCGAAGTTATATGTGAGAAATTATGTCAATGAGGAAAAACGATATGAACAGTGAACTAAATGATATAACAGTATTTATACAATCGAAACATTGTTGAATGCTCATTGTTACAGGCGTACTGGTACGTTTCTCCATTTTTATATTTAACCTCTAAGGTATTTTCGTGTGTGCGTGTGAGTGAGTGTGAAAGAGACGGTGTGTGTGTGTGTGTGCGTGTGAGTGAGTGCGAAAGAGATGGTGTGTGTGTGTCTTTGGTCGTATGTGTGCGTGTGTGTTTGGTTGCGTGTGTGCGTGTGCGTGTGGGTGTTTAATTGGTTGTGTGTGTGTGTGTGTGTGATGTGTGTGTGTGGTTGGTTGAGAGGCGCGCGTTTCAATTCTTTTTTCCACGATTTTAACGAAGCTATCACACGCTATTATCGTTTTTTTCGTAAGGTCGATAGCTCAAATAAATGAATATTGCATCGATAAATCGAAGACAATGGACAATCGAACGGATTGAAAAAAACCAATAAATGTAAAGTACATGGACACATTGAAATAATTGAATCATCGTCAATATCGATTTATCGAAATAATCGAAACATCAGAGAAATTAATGCATCGAAATAATCGAAACATCGAGCAGATCGATATATCGAAATAATTGATGTTTTCAAATAGTCGATGTGATGAAATTTTCGATGAATCGAATATATCGATTGTTCGAGCACCGGAAATAGAGCCAATATAATTGTCGATTAATTGCTGAAATAGCTGAAAATACTTAACTGCCTTACATTGCCAAATGAAATGCCTGAGTTAGACGAGGAAACACAATATTTCAAGAATAATTCGATCGAACGATTCTTGCCGTAATACTCGGTTTCAATATGAGGAAGTCTCCGAATTTACGATGAAAATATACGTACATGCATTTTATTTTTATTATTGTATTTCGTGAAAACAAAAATACCGTTCGGCCGATATCTCGTATCGTTGCATGCATTTTTATCAATTTTATTTCATTTTTGTTCATCGAAAATCCGTTTTTATCGGGCTTGCGCGCCCGTCAAGGTGATTTGGGTTCTCAATTTTCATTTTCTTTCATGTATGTGTTTAACATTTTACATGAATTATTTTTTTGCAACACGTCACCATTGGGCAAAAATGAAACAATTTTGTTCGTTCTGCTTGATTGACTCGATGAAATTACAAATTAAATTACTCGTGAAAATTGAACATTTTGGGGAATCATATATTTTTTGTAACGAAGAGAAAAAAAGGGAGAAAGAAAATAATTCGTGTTTAGAGCGCATGATCTGTGAGTTGCGAGCATCAGTTTATTATTACAATAAATATTGCTAGTTATTATTATCATTACGATTATTATTATTATTATTATTATTATTATTATTATTATTATTATTGTCAATATTATTAACATTAACTCATTTTATTATGAATAATTAATTTCTATATATCTTATAATTGTGTAGTATTTCCAATATTTTTATTCCTCTGGGTAATTATTCCCCGATTTAGTAATTTACGGTCTTGAATATCGTCGGAAAATAATGCATTGAATAACAACATTTAAATCAATTTGTTTTTTCCTCTTGGTTCTTATAAAAAACTATTATTACTATTTGAAAAAATATTTCATCGCATGGCATGTGCTTCGTAAAATCGAGAACAACAATGTGGTTATTTTACCTTTGAATTAAGTCGAGCAGTGGCTTTCATAAAAGATTTGAATCTCTCGGTAATTTTTTTTTTTTTTGAAAAAAATATTCAAAACGCTTCTTCACAATTTCGAGGCTACAGCGAACTTGAGAAAAATAGTCGTGAACGTACGAAACATACGCGAGAAGTTGACAATAAGGGAAGAAATCTCTCAGCCCGGAAAAAATGTGTGAAAAAATGGTGGATACGAAAAAAGGGTGCTTGAACCCTACTGCGAGGGGTGCTTTATCGAGATATCATTTTTGAAAGCTCTTAAAGTTTTTGACGTCTTCTAGTTGATGGAAAGAAACATAAGGAAAAAAAAACCTCAGTATTGTCACCTTAATGATGGCGTTGCAAAAAAGCTTTGAAGATTAAGGGCAAAAAGCGGGAAAAATAATAAGAATCAGGGTTGAAGAGGTGAAGCATTTAAAAATGTTTGAGCTCTTTGTGTCTGAGTCGGTGCATATGAAACCTTTCATCTTCCCCCTCAAATCGCGACCAATAGAAACCAAAGCCGCGTTACTCTTTTTGGGGTAAACCACAACAACTTTTTTTTGCCTAATTAATCATTTATCCTCATTAAATATTTCCGATACATTAATTTCTCCTGCATGATCGTTGATTTTTTCAATTCTGTAATTTTTAGTTTTCGTTAAAAATTAAACAAAAACAAAAATATTTGTTTTTATTCCTTAAAATTAAAATGAAAAACAGACTTGCCGGGCTCAAACGAAAGAAAAAACACAACGTGTCTCACCAAATTGCTTCACCATATTATACATATATTTATATATGATACTTTTCTGTACTCACAATAGAATAATTTTTTAGTTATTACAAGTGTGTATGCATTAGTGTAACAACGTTCGTATTTATGAGAATTTAGGGCTTGAAAAATTCCGTGGGAGAAGCGATTTTTTCGAGAAAGTTGTTGAAAAACAAAAAAAAAGACACTTTATTATTTAAAAAAATGATTATTGCCAGGCTCGAAATATCCAAAAATACTTCTCCCCTTGAAATCTTTCCATTGACAAAACAAAAAAAAAATCCTCCCGAAAAGATCGTCTTGCTCAACGCGGAATTGCCCGTAGATTGTTTTCCTCTTTAATTCTCTCTACGGAAATGAAAAGAAAAAAATAATTAAGCAACAGGAAACACATTGTAAATAAATATTATATACAACAAGGAAAAATATACGTGAGTGTCAAAGGAAAATTCGCATCACGATTGGCCGGAGAAAAAACCAATTTCAAATTATTGTTAAATAAATTTTTCCAATTGAAACACAAAGTATATAGAATTTTGTTGGATTGAACTTATCGAAATAGCAGAATATTTTGAAATGGGTTTTTTCTCGACCGTGTCGTTTTATTTCGCTTGCCCGCTTAGTCGTCAGCCGGGACATACACAGCTCGAGACGAAAAATCAAACGGTAAATATAAACAATTTCGAAAGATTGAAAAGTATGAAATAAAATATTAAAAAATATTTAAAAAATGATACACGGCTTAACTAACGTAGAATGGGTGGTGCAGTAAAATAACCCCCTTAGTAAGGCGATAAAAAAATATAAAAAATAACGATAATAATAACCTAAGGGCGATAAGAGCGAGCGTAGATGCGATTTTTTTTCATTTTTATTCAATTACTTATTTTTTCGTGCTAGATTAACCAAACGGCAGCTAGAATAACAAAATGGAAAGGAGAGACGAACAAAATAGTAGAAAGCTACTTGATTTAACCGGCTTAAGTGGCATTTTATTAACAAAAATAATCAACTAAAATAATTTGGAAAAAAAATTGAATGTGCATGCTTTTCGTTATTTTTATTGTTTTGGGTATGCTTGGCGATTTTTGTTCTGCTTTTTGCTTATGATAAAGACGGATTTTTGGCACCATTTTTTTTCTTTTTTTATCCCAACCCTCTCTTTTTCTGTACTATTTTTTCCAGGTTTTATGAGTAACATAAAAGAATCGAAAATATTCGAATGGCTGAAGAGTCGTGTTTGGTGATGTTAAACCGACCATATAATCGTTGTGTAGGAAATGATTTTTTTTTATTTCCATTTTGTTTTCAATTTTTTTTCAATTGTTTCCAAAATTTTGTTTTAGTTTCTTTACTCTGAATACTTTATTTTTTTTTTTTTTGACGAACGATTTAAATCCTACAACGGCTGCGATCCACGGCGTTGTTGATCCTCAATGTCAACTCTGAACTTGAGTTTAATTTCAAGTCGACTGCTAGTCACTCAAAACTTGGATTAAACTGAATTAAGATTCAGTTTAAATCTCTGATCTCGGCCTCGCGGCTTGAATGGTAACTTGATTCTAACTGCTAATCAACTTGAGTCCGAACAACTTTACTCGAGTCAATTTCAATCAGGACGCCATTGATAATTTAAGTTTAAACTCAAGTTTAGCTGAAGCAAGAGACTATTGGATGAAACTTGAATCTTATATCGAGTCGATTTTCGTTTTGACGTAGCAGATCAACTTGAGCTTCGACTCAAGTTCACTTGCACTGGAAACGAGTTGAATTCAAATAAAAGTTTGAATTTTCGGCTCAAGGTTTAGAGACACGTTGATCTCGGGGTTATAATCAGATAAAAAATTTAAATCGATCTCAGCAAAAAGATTTATTGTCACCTTGAAAATTTGGTAAAGTTGAGAGCTTCTTCGTCAAGTTCAAGTCAAATTCAAAATAAAGTAAAGTTTGAATTGAAGTCAAAACTTGAGGATCGTACCGTGCATAATGTTTTTCAATTGCCAAAAAAAATTACTCGATACTCGAGAGATTAATACTGTCAGGTTTAAATCTATCGTCTGATTGATTAAAAAACAATTAATTATTATGAATGTCATGAATTATTTATGAATGAAGTTTTATCAGAGTTTTTGTTGATTTGATTTTATGTATTTATTCAATTAGTCAAAAACATATATGTACAAATGACCGAAATAATGTACCAGTACGGTTTTAACAATAACAACTTGTTTTAATCGAACCGAAAACGTTCGAGCTTCGGTTCACTGGTTGTGGGCAATCTTTTTTAATATTCTTTCGCGAGGTTTCTCCTATTTTTCGATGGTCAAATATGCCGTCACCAAACACCCTATCGTTATTGCTTTTTGCACTAACAGAACGCAGTTTTTTTCAGTCCTCCGAGAATCCGAAGTAACACACTATTTTCTTTCCCTCTCTTTTTTAGGTGACAATATGCCACTCGTTCATAAAGGACCGTTGATTTCGAGTGCAGCCATTATTGGCATTGTTATCGCCGCATTGTTCCTTCTGATCGTCATCATCGACATTATTTGCTGTTGTACATACAAAACAGGTAATTAAAACAAATTAAATCCTTCAGAGGCACAATGTCCCGACGTGAAGTACACAAAATTACGAACCACATAAAATTGTTAAGTTCTGATAAGTACCACCAAACAAATGGGCTTTTCAATTTTTATTTTTCTCCACAGTACGATGACTTTATATTTTATGAGCACACGACTTGAGGAATCATAAACCAATAAATGTAGATCAAAAGATGCAGAAAATTGATAAAAAAGTTCAAAAAAATCATTTTTTCGCTTTTGTGCCTGAATATCTGCAACGAAAAAGGAATTAATTCAACAGAAAAACCATGTGTCACGTGGACTTGTCAAAAATTTGAAAATTTTCAGACAGTTTCCCTGTCTAGAGTAAAAAAAAAAACCTGAAATACCTTTCAGATTCGATTTCGAATTAAAAATTCCCGCGAGATGTCGTTGCTGAAAAAATGTTGGAGAAGAGATTTCTTGACATTAATTTGAAACTTTTTTGTTTGTTTTAGGAATTATTTACTACGTTTGCGAGAGATCGAGAAAGAAACCGGTGGATGAGGAGGACACGAAGCTTGGGAGGTGAGAATTAATGATAAAAAAACATTAACATTTCCTCCTTTTAATTATAAAAAAAATCAACACATTATTTTTTCTTGCTGTTTTGTTACAAAACAAAAACATCGTAAATTCTTTATTTTGTGTGATTGCAAAAATATTTGTTCATTAAAAAAACATTGCTCTCCATTTCGCAGTTGTTTCGATTAAAATTTTTTTTTTTATTCACAATGAACTTCGATTTTTTGAATATATTTACAAATATGCTTTGGCAAGTCTGGCGCTATCATGTCATTGAATTTTTCTACTCATGTATATGTGCTCGTAACACAAACAAAAACCTATTTTTAATTATTATTTTTTTTAATTTTTCATTATTAACATTATTTTTCATCAATCACCTGAAAATTCATTTTCATTTATTCGTCCGAATAATTTATAATTAGTGCATTCAATTTGACGTCCGGTGGAGCTATTTCAAGAAATATAGTTCTTCGATAAGATACACGCACTAATCTTCATCTTAATTTTTCTCAGAAATTTGGAATACATAACTTTACACAATTTACGAAAACAATCAATTTATCATGATAATCAATTTTTTTTTTTTTTTTTCTTTTAAGATGATGAAATTCAAGTTTGGTTTAAAATGAAGTTTCATTTAAAACAAAAATTCAATGAAAAACATTTTCTACTTACTCCAATCTTTCAATGGTTATGCGGCCGAACTTGAAATTTGAGAAAAAAAATCATTTAATTGAACTAACTATACACCGTGCGCAATAGATTTAGAGTGCAGACCGGAAAATAAATATATAGGGTGTCCTGAATCGACGGGACACTGAATCTGAGTCTCCGAATAAAAACAATCTTAACCTTAAAAATAAATCGGATTTAAAAAAAAAATAATAGCAAAAACGCATGCAAACCATTCTGCAACGAAACAAGAGGGCTTTTTCGAGAGGCAGAATCCAATTTTCCGCGACAAATAAAAATGATTCTATAGTTATTTAATAATTCAATCCCAGACGCGAGTCAATCATGAAACGGGTTGAATTTATAATTAGCAATCTTTACAATTAGAAGCTTTTTTCTCGCATGAAATGACGATTGGGACACCCTGTATATAAAAATAAAACAAATTAAAGTAGCTAATCAATCATTTCTCATGATATTCCCATCGTATATGTTTTCTTGTCTTTTTTGTCCGACCGTTTATAGTCTTTACGGTTGGCGGTTCCCATTGCCCTATTGCGACCAAAAAATGGCCAATGTGGCGGGTGTTACGGCAATACAAGACTCGGGTAGCGGAAAGAATACCATTAAATTGGTCAAACATACCGCCATGTAAGAACATATATATATATATTAATATATATATGTAAATATACATTTTTTTCTTTTATTTTTTCATTCGAGCATAATTATAATAATTTTTATCGTTTCATTATTCGTGAACGAACAAAATAATGTAAATTACATTTTTTTCATTTATGAGCATGGCTCCGAGCGCGCAATTTTTTAACAATGACATGGCTTTCCCACTTCGCATGATTTCGAATTATCGACGCTAGGGACAGAGATCGATGAACTTGTCAATTATTTTTCTTTTTCGTTTAACGACGCTGTTTCAAAATATAAACAATTATAACTTTGGTTTGAAAACATTCAAACCAATGAAACATCTTGATTCAGTTTTTAAGAACGAGGTTTGAATATCGGATTGTTTTTTTTTTCTCGAATAATTAGCAAAATTATTGTTGCTATTGAATTTTGGTAAAAAAAAATCGAAAATTCAACGAATAAAAAGATAACAACGTGATAAAATTTCGTGAAATCTCCGGGTTTGCCTTCTGTGTGCCGCCAACCATTCACAAGCATAAATATAATTCACACCTTTCTTCCTTTGTTTCATTCTTTTCAATCGCTTAATTTTTTTTTGTTTTTTTTTCTTCTTAATCTCATATTTATTATAGAAACAATTTTTGTGTTTCATTTTTCGTCAGCGATAGCTTGAAGCTTTGGCTATGCTGCATGGACTCACACATAAATCCTCGAAATATTATTATAATGATGGAAATCGTTATTAAGAATCTTATATATTGCATAATGACTCGATTTCATCAGCAAGAATTCAATTTTTTTAAATATTTTTTGAGCAATGATAAAAATAATGATAACTGTTCCAATTTTTCAACAATTTCAATTCGCAGGGAACCACGCAATTTGCTAAATTTTCGTATTCAAGTTGAATCTTTCTTCAATTCACCATGAAATAAAAGGATTCGAAATATTAATTTTCGAAATAATTTCGAGATGGAATTAACTCTTTTTCCAATGCACTTTTTGAAATTCGACAATGAATTTTGAAATCGTAGCACTTGAAAGTTTAATAAATTTAATAAATAAAAATAAATAAATGTACTTTCAAATTGTCCAAATACTTGTTTTCTCACTATTCGAGATCTCCATGAAAATCCATCAATTGAATTATCAAAGAAAAAAAGTGCAATGTTTAAAAAATAAATTCATTCAGCAGTGAAAAAAGAAACGCAATCACGCGATGCATAATGATTTGTGTGTAAAAAAATGAAGAAATGAAGAATGCAAGCATGCAACACACGTGATTTTCTATGTTTTCATAAAAATTAATTTTCATCGATATTGTTTTTTTTTTTCTTCTCGTTTTGCACAAAAAAAAATACTAAAATAGTCGTGTGAAAATTTAGACCAACTTGAGAAAAAATTAATGATGGAGAAAAATGTTTTTTGTTGTTTATTTTTTCCAGAGAAGAAAAAGAGCCGCTGAAGGAGGAGAAAAAAATAACACCGATCATCGATTCGGGTCTGAGACGCGAGACGTCGATAACGTTTGATGGCAAAAGATCGGTATCGAAGACCGGTTTCGTCGGTAAGGATTCGGCCGTCTAGATATTCTTCCGGCGTACTAGATTGTAAATTGTTGAACGCTCGTGGCCGTGATAATGAAAAATCAATTCACGCACCCAAAAACAAAGCAAAACAAAACAAAAAACAATTATTTGTGGCCACAAAGTTCTCGGAACTCGAAGAAACCGCGATTTTCTCGAATTTCCGTCTCCGTACGATGAAAAATTTCAATAACAATCAACATTATTACGGCGAAAAAATCTTTCAATTGTTATTGATCTTTTTTTTTTTTGTAACGCGATCGGACGTTCGTGAGGGATAAAATTTCCAAAAATTTTCACCCCACTCTGAACGAAACCGATTTGCACTTCTGCCAGGATAAGTAAAAAAAATCCAAAAAAA
>JACEOJ010000080.1:674127-745066 GCA_013761285.1 Campoletis sonorensis
GATCGTTACCATGCATTGTTCGAAAATCTAACCTCAAATTCGCGATTTAACACAGTAGAAATGTTTGACGGGATCTTTCGAGACCGATCGAAATGGTTCGACGAAATAATTGCACAATCGCTATACCTTTTTTGCGCATGAAAAGAAAAAAAAATTGCTTACAAATGTCTAAACGCATACGAAAATCTGTTCAACCAGAACTTTTGACTGATTCCAATTCCGATGACACCGTAAGGACAAGTTTTTGTACAGATAAATATGAAATTCACTGAAATCGTATAAAAATTTGCGAAAAACTATTAATCGAAGTAAGATTGCTCTGTGCCAAAATTTTCGTGTACAACTTCAAAGATTTTTCACACATTTCGCTTGGCTAAAAAGTATTATTATTGATACAATTCCTCAAAATGAGGTTAGATTTTGATTCTAATATGGCAGCATCACTCATTTATGCATTTAACCTTAGGAGGGCACTCTTGGGTCTGGGGGACCGAGGAAAGTGCAAAACTTGCGAAATTGTTCTGAGCAAAAATAGTGATGCATTGAAGTTTGGTTTTCGAGTTCAAAAAACTCGATGGATCGAGTTCTACAAAAAGCACAACATTCGCAAGTTCACTGGGTCTTACAGACCCAGTATAAATATACTCCGAGGGTTAACGATTTATTCTCGACGCCGATACTATCGTGTGGTACAAATTTCAAAGGCTCACATTAGTGTCAAAAGTAGAATTAAAAAAAAACACACACAAACAAACAAACACATACGCAAAACTATTTTATTCTACACGCGTGTATAGAAAAATCATTTGCGTCTGTCGACGAGAAATCGAAGTAACTGCCTCCGTAAAACTTGCCCCATTTGTCGGAAAAAAAAACAGCAAAAATGAAGGATTATAGGGAAAATGGAAGGTTCAAAGGGAAAAAAAAGAATTTGACTGATTGTGAAGAAATTTGAAACGGAGAGAGATCGTCGGTATATTTATCCGTAGGATTGCGAAACAATGAAATTACGCTTCGAGAAAGCTTTTTACAACCCTCTAGAGATAATCGCGGTCTAGTACGCTGGATATTTTTTCGACCCCTTATTAACCACGACCTTGCTGACCACCAGTCGATAAGTTAGGGATGATGAAACTTTCTTTGTATTTTTTTACTCAATGATTTATTCGTTTCAATTTACTTGCTATATATATGCGTACGACACACTTTTTTGGTACGTACAAACATCATCCTTCACTTATCGAAAATTACATGACATTGATGTTGCGCCAATGGGTGGAAAAATCATCTCGATCGATAAATCGAGAATAATATGGGATGCTAAAATGTCCAATCACAATTATCGTGATTGATGCTATTTTATCTGTCCCTCCACCCCTTATGTATATATAAAATACTTGAATAATCTTTTCGAAATTAAAAAAATCCTTTTTTTTCCGTGTCGCATTTAATTTCGATAAAAATTCTCACTGTTGAGAAATGTGTCCTTCGAGTAAGTTACACATAATTGTTACCGTGAAAACTTTGTCTAATATCATTGAAACCTGCCAAAATCGACACTCTCTGTATCGTTCACTCTTCAAGACTGATCTTGTATTATTAATTTCTATTTTGTTTCTTTTTTTTTTTCTTTCAAATCGTTGCTGACAAAAACGATTTATTTCTTACGAGTACGTACAGAAACGATTTTACTCAGATTTTTTTTTTTTAAAGATAAAAAAAACTGTTTTTTTTTACTAAATTTCATTCAACATTGTTTTTCCTCCCTCTCCGAGTGCAGAAAGAAATCTCTAAATATGTATATGTATAGTCGTACGATCGAGCAAAAGAAAAGTAATGAAGGAGAGCACGGTTATTGTTTTTTATTTTTCGTATCGCGCTGAAAAAAAAAAAAAAAATTGTACAAAAAACAAAGAGAGTGTAATGACGTATCGAGAATCAAACCTGCCAAATGAGTTTACTTGAAAAACGGTTTTTTTTTGTTTTTAATCTCCAATGAAAATATCGCAAGAGTTGTTTTTTTTTTTTTTTTTTTTTTTAACTTGTGAATGAGCTTTTTTTCTCTATTTTTCATTTTATTTCGAGCGCGTTACGAAAATTCTACGGCCAAACAAAATTACTACGGTGGAAGCTTTTTTGCGAGAGAATTGTGAAGACAGGCAAAAAACGAAAACAAAACGTAGAAAAGAATGGAATGAAAAAAAAAAAAAAAAAAAAAAAAAACCAAAATGTGATAAGTTTTTGTAAATGCTTGTAAACGTTCTTCACCCTTGCCCGCCCCCCCCCCTCCCCTGAATCTTGAATTATCTTTAGGGCTATTCGATCTTAGGCTTACCGGACAGTCCTAGCGAGTAAATTAATTGTAATTAATTATAAAATGATTATGATTAATAATTGAAAATTAAGAAGACTAAATTTGAGATATAGAAATAAGGAGCCACGAATAGAACACGTGCACGAGCGCGGATAAATGCGTTTGCCTTGTCATAATTGTTGTGTGAATAAATTAGCTGGAATCGTTACTTCGATCGAGCTGAGTCAAAAATTTGCCCTGTTTTCACAATCATTATGTCTTTTTGAAAATAACGTTCTATGTATCGCTGGAATTATATTTCTTACGATGAATTTTAAAAAATGGGCCAATTTGACTGAACTGGAGAGCGCGACAATTATTTCAAAAAGTTTTTGCACGTACAGTCGCGCGACGAAAAACCTGCAAAACGTAACACGTTGAAAAAATGTTTTCTCAATCTTCTTCGTTTCTTGGATTTTTTTTCGCCAAAAGTTAAAAACATACTTTTGAAATCGAAAAAAAAATCAACACACAACAAAAATTCCACGCAAACATTCTTTTGAAAATGTTATTTGTAATAAATTATTCGTATTTTCGATTTGAGATTGGAATTAAAAGTGAACATCATGAAAATATATCGATCGCTTACGATCGAATAATGAAAAAAAAGAATCATAAATTTTCGTAAAATAAATAATACAAATTACACAATAAACAAATATTAATGAAATTTGCTTGAAACTTTTTGTCGTCATGGAAAACGTCACGAATGCTCATGGAATGATAAAAATAAATGCATCATCGAATATTCGACACTATTTAAAAGAATCATTGTATATTTTTTATTTCTTTTTAATAACGATTCGTTCGGCCATGAAACGCAATCCTCGCTTAGAATATTTTGTTTCTACGACCGTACGTGCAAGAGGACCTGATGTGGAAAAAAAATATTTGTAAGCCTCGTTGGTGTCTTTTTCTTGACTTAAAAAAAATATTTAAAAAAATAAAAAACTTAACGTTACGTCTCGAAAAAGACACGATCGAAGATTTCGTCGTGTGTGAACCGCTAACGCTTTTTCCGCGCGCGGCTAGCTTTTTTACCGTAAACCGTGACAAGACAGTTTTGCCAAATAATATTAATAATAATATTAATAATAAAAATACCAGTACTTATTAGCTACGTAAGTCAAATGAAACAAAAAAAAAGAAAAAAACATTGAAAAAACAAACCAGTTAATTAAAATTGTCATGTGGAGGAAATTTTATGTTTTTATTCCCCATCGAGCGATTTTTTTGACCGAAACAAAAAATCGCGCAAAACAAAAACACAATATCGATATCCCGAATTAAAAAAAAAAAAAAAAAAACGCACGTGGGCTCGCTGTAATTCAGGATTAATATGTACGTAAATATAGTAATTAATATTGCTGTTTTGTATTCGTTGCCAAAATCAAATACATGTTTCAATTTTAGCTTTTATTATTAACAAAAAATAATAATAACATTAATTATGATAATGGCAAAGAAAGACACGAAAAAAAATATATTAATTGTGAGAAAGTAAAATTAAATGAAGAAAAAATAGTATTATTGCGCATCTTCCACTCCTAAAAACACATCAAAGTTTGTAGGTATAAGGCATATTTTTTATGTATATGCTTTTTCTGTACGCGACGGAAGAGGAAAAAAAACTCGAATAAAGAGGATGAAAAAAAAAAACGCATTTTTATTGTCCCTTAAACCTTCTTTTCTTATGAACCGTTTTTTTTTTGTTTTTTTTTTCTTCAACATAGGTGAGTATTTGCTAAATTTGTGTATACAGACATTTTCGCGATACTCGTACAAATAAAACGGAGTTTTTTTTCGGAGTTCGAAAGAAAAGGGTAAATAAGTATTTGTTGCTTTTTCAAAAATCGTTAAATTCGAAGCTTTACAAAATGAGTATTTTTTATGATTTTTCGTTTACAAAATCGTATACGTAACAATTTTTTATCCTATTCATTAATTTTTTTTATATTTTCGTAGCTAACAAGACAATTTGAAAAAGTTTATTTTTAATTTTATCATGATTGCTTATCTCGATATTTACGAGAATGAGTATTTTTCCTCCAAATCCATATCAACAACAATATAATTGATGCTCATTGACCCTCAGTTCGCTACTGTGCTTTTTCTTATCACGGCGTTTCCACGCCCAGCCAAATTGACCCGCGCCACTTAGCAGCCTTACAACACTCGGCAAAATGTCTATTTTTTGGAACTTTTTTCAAAAATCAATCGTACGTGGCTCTGAGATCAGTTTCTCTGTGATTGATGTGTACAAAAAAAAATTGCAACTAAATATTAGCTTCGGAAATTGATTTGGGTCAAGTTGACCCCGAGGCTGCTGGTCCCGGGCATTGCAAAAATCCATGCGTCCCGTTTGTCGACGCGGTGTGACAGTTTTTTTTTCTTGCTGCGCTTGTTTATCTCTGGCAATAGACCAGTGGAAAAAAAAATTGTTGCAAAGCAAAAACTAAGTGAAGATTTTTTGCAACGCGAGCAGTACTAACTTTCTTTTCCCAAATATATTTTTAAAGACCTTTTTTTTTCTCATGATGAATGGTCTTTTTCGTAAAGATAAATTACACTACGTTTTCTCGAAGCACTGATTAGGAACATTTCGAATTTCCTTATTAATCCTACAACTATATTACAAGTATTGATATTTTTGTCCTCATTTGATCTCCGCTGCTAAGTTCACGGGTTACACTTCGATTCCCTCGTTCGACTTTTTTCCCCTTTTGATCAATCGTTGTTCCGCATTCAATTGTGGTGGCTCGGTTCTCGTGTGCCATACGTACACCTTCAATATTACATGCAAATGATTAAATGATAATAATGTGCAGAGTCATGGGCAAAATTAATCGCAGTAGAGATAGAATCGGGCGACGAGGACTGGAAAGATTTCTGCATCGAGTAGTAAGAACGGAACTTGGAATAGAAACAACAATAATAACAGGGGGGTGGGGTAACCCAAACAAAAAAAGCTGTGGCAAGATTACTACCTAAAACTTGCTCCCGGGTCGACCAGGAATACCAATGAAAACAGGATAAAAAGGGTAGGAATCTGAAAATTAATATGGAAGGAGATCTGAGAATAGGAAAAGGAATGGAAATGATTATCTAATAAGGAACAAATCATAAATTTAATTGTAAAAAATTAAAAAAAATAGTTTCGGTCTCTAAATCCAACGAATTATTTTTGAAAGTAAAAAAAAAAAAGGTCATTTGAAATACCTTCGTGCATGCGTCAGCGAGGGGCTCCAGCTCGTCTCTGGTGACCAATTGTTCAAGAAATTCAGTTTCTTGATAACCACCCTCGGTCTCGTACGAGAACCACGCGTCCTTTTTTTCCCGTATAATGCTAAGGTGAACGGCAAATCCAGCCATGTCGACGGGAAATACGCGATTTGGTTTCCACGCGGCATTAAAACCAACGACTTTGTTAGTCGAATTATCACAAATTGGCTTTTCGACCATCAAACCTCCAACGAGGCCGACTGGCCAGACACCAACTTTTTTTATTTTGCTTATCTAGAGATGAGGAAAAACATTCGTTAATTGTAATCGAATAATTGCTCAATTTTCAACATGTTTCATTCAATTTTTTTCTTTGCGTTTTAATCTTTAAATTATAATAAATAATCTTTAATTCTTTTCTGTTTTTAATCGAATATTTGTTGTTCAATAATTTTCGAACATACTTCACCGAATAATTTGATGGAATAGGTGTTATCGTCGTCGGCAAAATAAACAATGCCATTGTCAACCTCAAGAAGATGTTCTCGAATCCACCGCAAGGCGGCGTTACGTTGTTCAACACCCCGTGGTTTTTTCCAGGTTGGGTCATTTTTACCGAGTTTGTAATTTGGTGGTGTTAAGGCATTCAAATGAGTATAAACGAGTTGGTTCTGGGCGAGAAAATTCGTAACGAGTTTGGTTTTCGTAGCCGAGTCTTCAACGAGAATCCAATGAAAATTAGGCACGTGTAAAAATGTTTGTGCCAGTCTCGTCAATTCGGCTTTTTGAGCGGGCCGCGCAAACGTTGGCGTTATCGCAAATATAGTTGGCAATGTTTCGTCAGATTTTTTCGACTTTGGAGATTCACCCAGTATTCTTGATATCGCAGATTGTAAATCGGTCACAAGATTTGCCTGCTCCGAAACCAATGTTTCGAGCTCGTGAAGAGCATCCAGTGTATTTTGCCATCGGCTACTCTCAAGATAAACTACAAAAATTGAAAATGCGTTCAAGTTCATTTATTAGTATTAAGAGTTGTTCATTCCTACAGAGTCCTGACGATCTGGCATGTTATTCGTCCTGATACACAATTTTCAATGGCTTTTGTATGTTTCTAGAAGAATGAAGGGTCACAACAAACCCGAACCCTTCTTCTTTTTGACTTTTTGGAAAAATTATACACCAGCAAAAAATTTTAATTCGTTACCGTACATCACCAAACGACCTCCAAGCTGTTTACAAAAGGGAAACACGATAATAAACATGGGGAGGAGGGCTGCGATTTATTTTGTGAAAAACCGATAAACCACCCAAAAATTCCAATGCAACACCGTACATCAAAAAACGATTCATTGATTTAAAAAAAAAGTTTAGATAGTCAATACTAAGGGGCGACGTCGAAGGGTAATTTTTGAAGGGGGGGTATGATTATTTCTATTATATTTCAACTCAATAAACTGTATCGTTTTAGTTTCAATATTTAATTACTAATTACGATGTAACAACATCGGAAATAGTGGTCGTCGAATTTATCGACGCTTCTTATTGTCATTGTCTTGATTTTTTCAGTGTTGCCATTCAATAATTCGTTATAAATAAAACAATCCTATGTATTGCCCTCAAAGTCCTGGTGAGTTTTGAAACTAACGTGAATGATTAAAGTTGTCGAATAATAATTTGACAAATTGGTAATAAAACAAGCGTGACACGTTGACATTCCGAGTGAAAAATGAAATAAAATACGTTTGTATTGAGGTACATATACCCGACGATGCGCGAGGCGAATGCGCGGTAAACAAAGAACACTGAGCAGCTACGTAAACACACATGTCATGTGAATCGCGCACTGTTATGATGAAGAATTGGAAAATAATGGTTTTTGCAATACTCACGTATGACACTGGAAAAGATAACAATGTAGACGACAAAAAGAAGGGAAAATCCCCGAGTCAGGCGAAAACCATTGCACATTGTTGACTTTTGCGTCGGGCGATCGAGAAGAAATGCGTCCGCCGTCATGGTCGAAACGCCATGACACTGAATCCTGCATTCTGCATTTATTTAGACTATGCCGCCGGATGGTCCTTGCTTTGCGAGGGAGATGAAAAAAAATTTTAAGCCACCGACAGCAATTATTGTATTGTTTCCGATGAGTTGCACTTGGTCGAATATTTTCGCACGATCACTGCTTGTTGTTTTTTAGCCTTGAAATAAGATTTTTCCTTTTATTGTTCGGATTATAACCTCGATCGGTATATTCGATTGTTCTCGATTTTATCGACTCATGGTAAGCACCGTCGGTCGAAAAGCTTTTTACATTTTGTTTATCCTAATGTTATAATTGGAACAATTTTGCAGCAATGTCTCACGAATAATAAGTTTTTTCCTCGATTTTTTCCTTCATAATACCATCAGTTATTTTGTGATTCTTTACGTTACCTACCGATGATAATTACATTATTTCAAATATTGTGTTTGAACTTGAGTGAACTTTCTATGGCTGTTTTCTGTAGCCTCGACAATAACACCGAATTCCCGAAAGATGGTGCCTCTGGTGTAAGGTTCAAACTAGAATCTTCTTTTTTTTTTTTGACTGGACCATATAAACTCTGAACTGCTCTAAACCAATGTTTTCTTCGGTTTTTATCACCAAACAATATTTTCAGTCCCGGTTACCGTATTGTCCATCCCAAAAAAAAAAAAATGCTCGCACTCAAAGCAGAGAGAAAGAAAACTTTTCTATGAAACTTCAGGCTCGAAAAAATTGGAATAGGATATTGAAAAATTGTTCGAGAACGGTGTTGTATTCGAACTTTGAACATACAAACTTACGAACTCTCTGAGGTACACATACGCGTTTCGAGGAAAGGGAGGATGCAAACACGCGGTCACGATAGCAACAGGAGCTTATCGGTTTTCTTTTTTCTCCGCTTGTCTCTCTTTCTCTCTCTCCCTCCGATATTCTCGATATGTTCGAGTCGGCCAAACAAGACGTCGAGCGTATATATCAACCAGTATCCAGTATCAACACACGGATTTCTAACCTCAAATTATTCGGAAGACGCGTTTAGTGCGCATATATATATCTCGTAGTTCGCGTGCGCGTACATTTTCCCGAAGCTGTTTTGTTTGTTTTTTTTTTTAATTTTTATAACCCGGAGGAAAAAAATAATAAAAAAATGAGCCTTCGCAAACCGAGACGAGACTCGGACGTTATAGTGTCCAACTTCAATCACAAAGAATTACTGTTCAAGTTTCTTATCATTGGTGATTATGGTGTAGGTAAGTTTACGAAAATCTTAAGGTGCGGTTCAGTGAGTTATATGTTGCGATATGTGAAAATACATATGCCAATGTAAACATATATTTTGTCATACCGTATCACAGTACGACTCGAATATTTTTTTCCAATGAGTAATCAAACGTTTAAAAAAATAAAAAATCTGTAAAGACACTTGAATTCCATGAAATCGTTTTGATAATTGAAAAAAAATCATATTTCAGCATATACGAGCGCGGCTGACCTTGAATTTTTTTCTCTATATTTTGGAAACACTTTCTAAACGTTTCTGTTTTAGTATCTGACGGCCAGCCATTTCGTGCGAATCTTTGTATAGCTTCAAATCTTTGATTAATAACTTCTCATCAACCTCTTCTTTTAATTATTATTTATTAACAACGTCGTCTACACACGTTTTGTTTTGCTTTTTTTTTCCAATTTCGAGTTCAGACTCTCAAGGTCGGATTTGTGAAGGCGAATTTATTTTTGTAAAGAAATAAACACAAATAATCGCGAGTTTAGCACATTTTTGAGTGTCTCAGAATTTTGATAAATCAATTCTTGGATAAAATAATTGTTGTTAATATCTTTGTTGTTATTATTGTACATCACGCGAAGAAAGAAAATAAAAATTGGAAGAATTGAATGAAAATTAAACTTTCTAACAAAGATTGGTTCCGTAATAAAACTAAATTATAAAATAAAAAATAAAATAAAAATTTATTCGTCAATACAGTGATCATTCGTTGTTTTAGGAAAGACAGCGATTGTCAGGCGATACACGGAGGGTAATGTATTCACAAGTGTGGATAGAAAAATATTTCGTGTCACGATTAAACTGAGCACTAAATAATAATACAAGCGTTTTTGTGAGTTTTGGGGAAAAAAATATAAAAAAAAGAACGAGTTATTAATTTTTCAAAACATGAATAACGAAGAAAGAATTTTCGTAAAAATCTTCTATGAAATACGATTGAAATGAAAGGTTTCGGAATACTAAAATTTTCCACGATAAAACTCAACCAAAAACGAGATAATTTCAAAATTCTTGCAATAACCAATACTCGTGACTGTAAAAAGCTTCATAAACTATGCATGTGCCCAGAGCTTATCTAGTTCTTATATACATTTCTTTTCTGCATTTATATTTGAGTTTTCTTTGTCAATATTTCAACTTTTTTACTTAATACGTATCATTGTTTTTCGTTCTTATTCTTCTGTGTACAATGACACGTCTCTCTTAAATGTGACCTTGGGACTTTTTAACCATCGGTTTTAATCGTAAAACTATTAAACGATCATAAATATAAAAATAAGAGGAACGTGTGGTGTACGGATTTGCACTAATTAGCATAAATTATTCATGACACTCGAACACCTAAGTGCCTTTCAGAATAACACGGTGCAATTTATTTATCGAACAAATAAATCATTATTATTGCTCAATTTCATTGTCTTTCGGATTATTTTTTCGTTTCTTTATACAATTTTTTTGCGTGCATTTTGTTGTCAATAGAAAAAAAAGTTACAAACGTTTTATGGTTATTTAAGAATCGAAGATAACTATTTCATGAAAATCAATAAATTAGTTATTTTTTTCTTTTTTTTTCGCCCAAAACAACACGCTATTTTTTACAGGCAAATTCTCTTCGAATTACAAGATTACCATAGGCGCGGATTTCGCTATAAAAACGCTCGATTGGGATCCTCGCACTAAAATAAACTTGCAATTATGGTACTGCCTTGAGTGATTCGTATTTTTTTTTTCTCTTTTCTCAATTCACATCCACCGAAAAAAAAAACACACACATAATCGATGGTCCGATTTCTAAAGGGTGCAAATATTTGTGACATTTTCTCTTTCCAAACAAAAGTTTGATTGAAAGCATTAAAAGTATTAAATTCATTTATAAATATTTCAATTCCCCACTAATTTTGTACCGCAAAGACGTAAGTATTGCAATTAACTTTTTTGGGATTTAATTTCCAATATTAAGTGAATATTTTCAGAAGCACAACTCGAATGAGCACGACATTTTTCCAATGCACATACGTCTTTAAGGCGATCTATCAGTTGCATGAGTGCGGGAGAGAAAAATAAAAATTATACATTGTTCTTTGCGACGATAAAAGAAAAATGTGTTACTTTTAGTTTCCTCGAAAAATCATGCCCCCCTGAAAGAAACGTGCGGTAGGATTTTTAAAGACCGAATGATTGACAGATCACTTTAAGGCGATCTATCAATCATTCAGTCATCGGTAAAAATCCTGCTCCTCATTTTACTTCCCTAGCGTTGAGTTTTCGAGGAAAATAAAAGTTATACGTTGTTCTCCTTTCATCAGGGAATAAGATGTCCCTTATCTCTTCTCGGGGTATCAAGTCTCGTAGAAGAAAAATGGGAGTCGTGGGTTTAGCTGTCTCTTTCGCACTTACACAACTGCGATAGATCGCCTTAAGCTATTCTTCGCACGATAAGTTGTATTTTTTAGATGCACAAACCATGCGCTTCATAATTTGATTCTTTCGATAGACTCGATCTAGATAAAGAAATAACGTAACCAATTATTGTTCCCAACGTCTACGTTTACGGGATTGCAAATTTCATATTAAAATGTCACTCAGAAGTTTCTTTGATTCGTTATTGCATCGTTGGAAAAAAATGCTTTTGATGAAATTTAGGATGAGCTGAAATAATTATCAATACCATCGAAAAATTCCTTTGAAAATTCGTCACATTCAGCAGCAGGTCACGTTTTGGCAAATTTTATTTCTTAAATATTGGGGCGACCCCCATTCGAGTGACATTTGAATTTACGATTTTCGTTTGAAAACACAATCAATGTACGTACAGAAAAATTTCAAGAAAACTCACAAGCCAATTTGCAGAAAATTTACAAACAAATTTACAGAAAATTTACAGGGCCATCGATCAGGCTAAAATATTGCATGGATTTTATCCTGGATTTTGGCAATTTTTTTTATTATAAATTATTATACTCGTGCTATACCTATATTTAGTGGACATTGTTCGGAATATGCTTATAAATGCTATCTACGCTCTCTACGCTTTGTGCAGATCTTCGCCAGTTCAGTATTTTGCCCTCTCTCTTTTGTTTATCGATAGCGAAGCGGCTAACGGACTGGGGAAGATTCGGACAAAGCCAAGAGCGCGATAACATATCACGAGACGTAGCACCGGCCCGGCGGCGAGTTTACCTTGTTCCGCTGTATTCTCTAGAATGTAGTGCAGCAAGTAGAATTATAGTCGGATGCAGTAAACAAAAAACTTACATAATGTAACATTGTTAACAACTAGCTTCAAAAAAATGTTATTTTGGTAACAAAATAATCAAAATATGTATCAAATCAAAAAAATCAAAATACATGCTAAACTTAAATGCATATGGGGCTTTCTATACCGATTCCAAGAGGGTTCGACCCTGACATTTCATCATTTGATTGCTAATTTTGTTTTCTAATACTCCCTGCGCAAGGAGCAGCCTCGATTTTTTTCGAATCTATTTGTTAAACCACTCGTGAGACACGGATTTCCTTTTTTTTCCATTTTTAATACCTTCGGTATTTTCTAACGCGATAATTTGATGGATAACACTCGATCTGATCAATTGTTTAAAATAGTAGTGTTAACCAAATCCTTTTATTAACAAAACGCTTGAAAATAAAATGAATGAAAGTACCTGTATTTTTTGAAAATACTCTCCCTCGCAAACAAAAGATGTGACATTTCACACCGCTTTAAAACGTCAAAACTCTAGTCCCTTCGATTCTTGCGATTATACCATATTTTTTCATACAGAAAAAATACGGACATGTATTTTTAGCTATTTTTTCATTTTTTTTTTTTACAGCCAGTAGACTTTGTAGTTCGAAGGCTTGACTTCATCTCCTGGATTCAGCCCGGGATATCAGCGAGTTTTATGAAAATCTGTTGTTTATGTACTTTTGAAAAAAAAAAATGGTTTAGGGCGAGTCTGATGTAGACTAATATATAATATAGTAAAAAAGAAGCTCATATGCAACATTTTTTATGCGCAAGATGTATTTACGTACAAATGGCGTCCTCATCTTGAGCCAGTTTGACTCAATTTCGTAAATGTTTCTTTTTTCTTTTTTTTCAAAAGAGTCAACTTAAATTACGACTGATATGTGTGCGGAAAAGACGTATGTCCATTTCGTGGATTAAATCAATTTCCCTGCCCACTCTTTAGTGTCGGACCATCGACATCCGCACGTTTGGCAAAAAATCACGTTTTAATCTACTTTGTTATTTCTTTATCTCTCGCTGTCTCTTTTTCTCTTCATTATTTTGTACACAACTCGAATTTTTTTGTCTTAATTTTTGCCTAACGGACGACGTTGAGAAAACTATTCGCTGAAAATTCGACTTTTATCTGATTTTTATTTTGAAATTACGAGGCATTTTATTCTAGGGACATTGCCGGCCACGAGAGGTTCGGTTACATGACCAGAGTTTACTATAAATATGCGTAAATATTGCTTTCTTGTACTTTTTTTTTTTTTTCAATTCCTGCCTGCAATTTATGTGTATTACCATTTTTTACCACTCCTTAGTTCCGTTTATATTTTTTCGCATTTGTCATTTATTTATTTACTTATTGGTTTGAGCATTACTTTTTCGTAACAATTTTTATCACTAACCTCTAATTTTTTTTCAATTAAAAAAATCAATGGATTTACTATAATAAAATTGTACATGCACCGGAGACATTTTTTAGTTTTTATAATTGAGGGAACATTCGCAGGGTTGCCGCTGCTCTTGTGTTCGACATATCCCGAGTTGCAACATTTCAATCGGTGAAAAAATGGATCATGGATCTCAGAGATAAAGTCACGTTGCCTGACGGTTCCAGCATACCAATCGTACTTTTAGCCAATAAATGTGACATCCAAACCGTCTCCGTACCGACCGAACAAATAATCAAGTTTTGCAAAGAAAATAAAATTGCTTCTTGGTACATCACCTCTGCTAAGGAAAATAAAAATATAGGTAAGCAAAGATTAAACAAACGAATCGATTTAAGATAAGAAAACTTGGGCCCAAAAAAACATAGTTTTGACAGCAACAAGAGAATTTTTTTAAAAATTAGTTTCGAAGGTGTATATTAACAATGGCAACGAGCTGACAAAGTTTGTCTTGCAAAAAAGTTTCAGGATAATTCACTAGGTCGTTGGAGAGTGAAGACAAACAATAGAACGTCGCAAAGAGTTTTTCATATTCTGAGATTAACAACAAAGTGAATCGAAGCTGCAAAATGTTTATTCTCATATTTTATTCCTTAGACGAAGCGATGCGATATCTTGTCGAAAGCGTATTGAAGGCAAAGATCGAGGACGAAATAAGAGACTCGATAAAACTTCGAGAAACGCCGGACGTCCAGGAAAAAAACGATTGTTGCAAATCTTGATGTACGAATCAGCTGTAAATCATGATGAGAAAAAACCCCATCGAGGATGGAAACAGAGAGCCTCAAAATTACGTATAAGAAAATTAATCCCTAGGAACAAATCATTATTCGCCACCATTGTTATTACCATACTGTAAAAATAATCAAACAAATGTTCGAACGTTGCTCAATTTTCAATCTACAATAAGTGGTGCATGAACGAGATTTAAAAAAAATGTACAATCAATAGAACTTGTATTTGCTTTGTATATTTTTTTTGCACACTCACACATGTCATATTTATATCGAATTTGTACATACACGAATATATTCCATACGGAAATTAATTTACCTTATTTTCAAAATATTTACACATTTTTCACTATCTTCGATTTAAAAAAAAAAAAAAAAATTATAGAAATAGATCGAAGCTCGTCCTCGAATAATACTTCGAACCAGTTGAATAAATAACTTAACCTGACCTTAAATGAACGTTTCTTCGTCTTCTGCCCCGAGCCATAGAATAACTGATAAAAATGATAATGCTATCACGTCTAAAAAAATCGACAGGCAAGTCTTACACAGATTAGATTACATTTTGGTCCCTTATAAACAATTACAACTATTTCACTGACCCAGCAGACTTGTGACTCTCGACCTAATAAAAAGTAGATATATTTCGATCGGTTCTTATGTCTCTTTTGGTTCGTACGTTCACAGTTCGTCCTCGAGTTGAGAATTTTTCACAGCATTCATTGCGATCGAGACCGTCGACACCATCGTCTTGCTGTATTCTTTGGAATAATCTGAAAACGAACACGCGTCATTGTACATTAGTTTACATTTTCTCTGTTTCCCTCCAATTGTTAGAGCGTTAAAAAAATTATTAGTCGAGAGTTCGCAAAGCGCCTGTGCTGTCTGCCTCGTCCCTTTCGAGAAAATGCTAATACGTTTTCTTGAAAACAAACCCGTCCCCGGGGAAAAAAATCCTGGATAAGTAGGAGAGACCGGGGCAAAACGGAACAAACCTCCAAAATTTGACCAAAAAAAATTCTTGCACTTTTTCAAAATTCTTTCAAAAACAAATATAAAATGTCACACTTTTTTTCAAAATTTCATAACTTTTCGAGCATTCTCAAAAGCTGAAAAAAATGCAGATTTTTGTTGTTGTTTTTTTCAACTTATAATCTTTGCGTATTCTTCGCAAAACTTTAGCAGTGTTTCATCGCTGCTGATAACTTTTAAGCCTTTGATTCACATTTTCCTTTTGCCTTTTATTTACTCATGTGATGAACGATTTTGCAACAATAAATATCGGTTTCTTTTTGTTCTACTTGGTCCCTGTGTTGTTCATGATTATTTGTTTAGGTGCACAAACTAGTTCCGGTTGAATTAGCTGGCGCCCAGCATTAATTAATTTTCAATAAAACTAGAGCCCTGGCAGTCACTGACCCAGACCGCGCCAGGTGAGGGTAAAATCGGTTCAATAAAATATAATATCCGTCTCAGTATGTAGAATAAAATGACGGTTCAGGTTTTCAATAACTGTGTGTTGTATTTCGTAATTTAGAAAAGCCGGTGAGCAGGTAACGTTTGGTATAAACGAATTAATAAAGCCGCGCAAAAATTAGTTAAAATGACTAATAAAAGTTGATAAAAAGTCATAAAAAAATGTTATTTTCGCGGGTTTTTTTAGTAAGCGTTTGTTTTCGTTAGTTTCGTCGTAAACAGGAAACAATTAGTACCTATTTAGATCATTTTCCAAGTTCGATCAATACGCATGCTACACCGTCTCAATCCACATTAGTAGAAAAGTTTGTTTGTGTGAGCGCGACAGCTAACTTTTTTTTTCATTAGCTCGGATCGATAATTCCTGAAAAAATGGGAGGGGGTGAATATAAATATGTATCAGAAGACGTCATTTCATGGGCGAACGATGCTTTGTAATCGTAAAGTCAATTTCCATTAAATAAAAAAAGAAAAAAATAACATTGGGACACTCGTTTCTCAGACTTTGAAAAAGATTTATAGAAAATAACAGCCATTAATCATTTTATTCTGGCAGAGTTTTGGAAATTTCTATACTTATTGCTTGAATTATTTGGTTTTGGTTTGGAATTGTTTGACTTTTTTAATTAGTTGATTCATTCGCTATTTTTATCCGACTCAGTGTAATAGTATATCATCGATGTAATGCAAAATTAATGATTTGTAAAGTGATTTGTTAAAATAATGTATATATTTGGTATAAATAATAAGTTTTCGAAGGTATAAAGGAACGTTTGAAACTCATGCCAGGCCCAATCTTAGAAACGACAAGTGTGTGCCCATCACTTACGACGCATCTTTGTCTAGCCGTGCTGATCGAATTGTTTTCGCGGTGTCAGAGCTTCGTTACCGTAACGAAGTGTTGGTTACCTTGGCCGTAGTGGTTATGTCCGCCGGGGGCGCTGCTGCCATGTGGTGTAAGACTGGCCCGAATCCTCGAGCAACTTATGACTCCCGCGTAAGCCTGTCTATACTGCTTATTCATGATGACGTAGATTATTGGATTAACGCAAGAAGCGAAGTACAGCAACAAATATCCCATTACGTGAGCCTCTGTGTAACGAAAATGGTAACAAAACGGCATTAAGAGGCGGACTTATCGTTTTACTCGTATTTCGGCTTAAATTTCGAAAAGAGTGCTTACCTGGATACTTGACCTCGTGATCGGTTACTTTGACAATGGTGATTGGCAAGTAACAGGCGACGAAACTGAGAAAAATCGCTAGTACCATTTTTGTGATTCTCCACTCGCTGCGACGTTGCTTCATTTCCCGGGTATCACGGCCCGGTGTGTGCGGCGATTTAATCGTCGGATTAGCGTGCTTGCGCATTCTGGACTCCGAGCTTTTTGATAGATAACAAATTCAAGTCACTGAGGGTTTGAGTAATGTGGAGTCTGTGGCTAAAGCAAAGTATTTTTTGGACTCTTAATGAGTCAGTTAGTGTCTGAGTAACTGAGTAATTACTAATTACTGAGTAATTATGTAAAAATTACATTAAAACTTAAAGGGAAACTCAGAAGACCACCGGAGTAATCACTGTTGAAATAACTATAAGTGACACATTAATGAACCAATAACTTGAAGTACAAATCAGACCAATCCATTAGCGCGCAAAATTATGTCGTCATCAGCATCATTAGTATTGTTGGGATTAGTGTTTATGCGTATTTTTCCATAAGGGATATTAGATAAATGAGTAAACGCACCAAAAGTTAATAGGATCAGATTTGATTGACAAAGCTAGAAGCCACTGAGTAATTACGTTTGTAAGACAATGAGTTGAGCAGTGAAGTAAAAATACAGGGGACACATCAACTATCGATCTTTCGTTAAAAACTTTCCTTACAATTTTATCTATGACTTGATGACATATTTGGCGTATGAGTACACAATTAAGCAAACGAGTTAGGAGCCAAGTCCATGCAAAAAAAAGAGTAACCCACATAGACCCTGGCATGAAAATCAACTGATACATTACCTGTGAACGACCCAAAATATTTTCGCGTAGCAGGCAACGATTACTATGCACGGAATGACGAATGCAATTACGAAGAGAAAGGTCTTCGAGCTACGTCCGTTTGCATCCCTAACGATCGAACAGGTCTCCAAGTTTGGGTCGTAGTCGAATTTGCCTGGGGAAGGAGGTTAAGAACGTCCGAAAGGAAAACTTCGTTAATGATTATTATTCTTCGATAGTTCGACGACTTTTAAGTAGACTTAAGTAGACTATTACTCTCGTAATAGACAAAAATAAAAATAAAAAGGAATGAAAAGAAAACGATGTAATTACCCCAGACACCAATTAACGTTGGTAATTGCATCCCATAGGAGAATACCCAACAGAATAGGATCATCAGTGCAATCCAGTGTTTTTTGTATACTTTGTTGTAAAGACCGTGATGAGTTATCATTATGTATCTGAAAGTAATTGTATTAAAAATTCTAATTAGGACGGTATGAACGATAATTAAATTATATCGATCAACTTTTTGCTTTTGCGTTGCTGCGATGTATAAAAGTAGAAAACATTAAATAATCAAATATTATTATAAATAATAATCCAGTCATGCATATTGTTGAAAAATATCAGTTTGTAAAATACGGGACAAAAATAAACGAGGAAAGTCAATTCAATTTCTTAATTAATCGTTAAAATTTACGTTATTGCTGTGATATTATTTTATTTCGGGAATTTGATTCTTTTTCCTTTTTTCTATTGTTTGAATTTCCTACCTGTTGACAGTAATGGCACCGACAGAGAGAAGGCTGACACCGACATTTCCATATCTGAGAAATGGTACGAGTGCACATAAGAATCTAACTTCCGCCCAGCCAGCATCGATGAATCTCGTAGAATCGAATGGCAAGACGAGCAAACAAAAAATAAAATCAGCGACGCAGAGGCTGAAAAGAAAACGGCTTTTAATACAAAAGAAATGTCTTTGCAATGGATTTCAAAATAAATATCAATTGAATCTATAAATAGATAATGAAATTAATTAATTAGCATGCAGCAAAGAAATCAAATGAATTAAAAATATTTATCATCGGTATATTCGTTTTATCGTTGTTTTTCATTTGCTTTTTCCATGATTTTTTTCTTTATGCTACAATATCTTATATTACTCTGCACAAGAGATCACCACATTCTTGAGCCAAGGCCTAATAGTTGAACAGCTATAGCATATAAATTGTAGATAAAATACCAATGCAATGACATTGATGCCATTGCCCGAAGCAAAAAAAAAAAATGCAAAATTGAAATTGATGTAAATTAAGAATTAAATAAAAAGCATACATTTCAAATTGAATCACAATATTAGGCTTCAAAAATCGCGGTATTCTGATGTAAATGTAAATGCGAATGTCATTTATTCATAAATTTGTTGAATGGAAGTTGAAGAAATGCTTTGAATCAGAATAATAACAAGAATGTTTCCAGTGAATATTTCAAGCACAAAAATTCGACTGAAAAAAATAAAATGAATTTCAAAAAAGCAACAATTATTTTGAATTCACTTTTGCAAGATATTTAGATGAGAAACAATGATTGTACAATTATGCGTAGAAAAAGTAATATTATTTCTATATCGAAATAAAAAGACGATGAAATTTTCACAATGACATCAAAGTGAAAAATGTGGTGGTAGAAAAAATGATTAAAGATGTAAGAAAAAAGGAATGGAACATCGGTCTTTAAGTGCTTGTCAGCAGCTGGAAAAAATGCCAAGTGTGAGCTCATCTTGGCGGGAACATTTTGTCACGTTTTCCCAAAGCGTCTCGTTATCGGGACTGAAGGGATATCGGACTCTCCGACGTATGGAAAAGAAAGAAAAAAAAAAGAAGAAAACATATCGATTTTCTCAGCCAAGAGGTCGTACCGATTCAATCACCCTCCCAAGACTTTTTCTCCAAAGATAAGACAAATTTAGTTCACACGACTCGTCCTCCGTCTCAAAATTTTCTTCTACTCAATTCATTTGATGGTTGAAAATTTCCATTACTTTCAATTAAAAATAAAAGCAACTATTTCCAAATGTAAAAGACTGCTGAATTGAATGCTCACAAGTTTTTATACTCACATTATTAAAAAAACATTAAACATTGCTATGAAAAATACGAAAAAGAAAAGAAAAAAAACAATACAATTTCATGGAAAATTCAATGGTAATAATAACTGACGCACCATTTTTGCACTCTAGATTTATGTATAATCAGTTAAATAATAATTTCTGTAACTTTTGTCTACGATTAAACCAGCTGATCATCCTTCAGCTTCTTTCGATTCAATTAATTATACAAATTAATGTTGCTTTCTTCCTTATCAATTGTATAATCGCCGTGTATGTCATCGTTTCTGTATTCGAATATCAAACTCACCTTACAATAAAAGCTGCAGCAACATTCCGCACTTTTGGATATCGACACAGTGCAATTATCGTTAACAAATTACCCACAAGTCCAGTGATCATAATCATAATTGCAGCCACAGCTGCAAAAGTCCGTAACGACTTTGGAAATCTACAAAAAAACATAATTTCATTTATTTATTTACAACAGCGATGAATTGATTGTTAGTCATTCGATATGAAATGCTCGTGAGTATGTAGTTCAAACAACAAAAAAATCCGTGAATAAAAAGACTTATAAATAAAATCATTTCATAATACACCAATTATCGATAAATTGGGGTTAATTGAAAAAAGTAATTACTCATTTATTTATGATTTAAATTGAATAAATATCTCACAACTATTATTCAATTAGAAATATTGTCCAGTACTAAATTTGATTATTTTATACGGTACACCAACTTTCTTCAAGTAGATTTTGAATAATTGCTTTGCTAACTAATGGATTGACTAGCTTATCATTTCAACACTAACCGTGAAATTTCTCCATGAGTAACTTCGCTGTAATTTGCTGAATCCATGTGATGAGCAAGCCACATGGGAACATTTTCAACGCTCAATGACGATTCTGTTCCACTCATCTGCAATAATAATAATAATACTAATAATAATTACCAAGGAAAGCATGATTTCACGCATTCTCGTAGGACGTATACATATATATTTCTCGAATTCTCTCGCCTAATCTTAATTTTCTAGACTCTGATGAGTAATAAAAATCGAAAAAGACAGTATTCAAATTAACAGCTCAAACTGTCCTTACGAAACTAATCGTAAGACACATTTCGAAGAAGCTATCGATTAGCATCCGGCTAAAATGGAGCGGGAAGTTGTGGTCGGAAGTTAAAAAAGGAACAAAAGTAATTCAGGCAAATTACATTTCATGCCATTTTTTTTACACCGCGTGTTGAGCTGAATTCGTTTGAATCCGCGTCGAGTATTCTGGTTCAAATTTATATTGAAAAATGTGTAAGAAAAATTTGATTGCCATCATCATAATATTGGCATCTTGTTTAACTCGAGGCCAATTATCCTTGTCGAATAAAAAGTTAAATTTTTTCCTTCCCAGCAATATCCATGGGTGAAAATAAACTTTGTAGAACATTTGCAATTTAGTTTGATCTGTAAAATTGATTCCAAAATGTCGTCAAAGTTAACACGATTACGACGAATTGAAAGTTGACATTTTTGCGATTGACTTCAAAACCATTTGGAAGCTTTGGTTCAGATTCTAGGCCTCAGAATTCTTTGCATCTTTTAAATATACTGTTTAGAATTACAGCAGGACGAAGAACGTAGGAAAAAAAATGTCCAACTCGAAATAATTCGTGAGTATAGCAAAACATTGATTCAAAGTAGCAGCCACGATTTTTTTTATTGAACTCAATCGAATGTTTAGATTTTTCCTTTTTGTCACAGATTTTTCTCAACACAATTTTTTTTACAAATTTTCATGAGAAAAAAAGAATTGTTCGACCTGGAATAACCCATACGTCGACTCACATAATATGTGTGTAGTTAAAAGAATTCGATCTCCTTTTCATCGTGAATAAAATACGATGTTACACTAATGTTCTCCAGCATCGAATCTCCCTCATATATTGACGCACCCACCCCCATTTCGATCACCCTTATGTGTCAACCCCCATAGAAATACATACACAGAAGACTTCACAAATGTTTTGGACAAAGCAGAGAGAGTAAAAGGTCGTTTTTCTGACGTTCCCAGCGGGGCTCAATCGAAAATAATCTTCTGGATCTCGATTATTTGGGATGTTCAATGCATTCGTAGGTATTCTCGTAAAATTCACGTTGATTAAAACGTTGTGGAGAATTCTCAAAAAAATGAAAATGTCAAAACTGTGAACACTAATTTATTTTACTGTTGAGGAGTCAATTTTTTGTTAAATGGATCTATTTCAACATATTTATAGGGTTTTCAAAACGTCACGAGTAGATTCGACCTTTGAAATAATTTATATTACAATATGTTAAGATTTTTAACAATACGATTTTTTGAATGTATTTTCACAAATTTTTTTGAGGCATGCAATTATTGCGCGATTTTCGTTATTTTCCATTTTTATGGCGAAATTTCCGTTGTGCCAATGATGAGAAGATATTCCATCGAGTAATTTTGGTTATTTATTCATTTTAATGCTTGAATTGTTTATGTATTTGAATGAAAAAAAAATTCAATGTCAAATACAAACAGACGAAATGAGTATAATTTTTGAGATTTACAGGAACGAATATATTCTCGCAACTCATGAATAATAATTTTTAACTGCGAATTCTTGGTAGCTCGTTTATGAATTCGTAAATTAGACGACCATTGACTCACGAAAATTAATTTTAGTATCTCGAACGTTGGTTTCTTGACCGGAAGGAGAAAAAAAATTGGAGACCTCAATACATTTATGTCGAAAGACCGGGATGGGCGCGTTAATTGAATGAGGGCGCCTCCTCGTTAACCAGACATTATACATAACCATGAGCAATTTCATGTCGCCTGAAGCACGAATATTTTCGAAAATGTTTTCGGAATCGTTGATAAAAGCCAAAATGTTGAAAAATTCATTTCAAATTTTCTGTAAGTCATAACCTAATGAACAGTAATTCTAAAGAACATTGCCAAAAATGATTAAACACCATGCGAATATGGAAGAAGAAAAAAAAACAAAAACAATCGATTTGTCCAAAAAACAAATACGCACAACAAAATTAAAAACCCCAATTTTTTTTCAACTAATTTATTTTACATCGAAGAAATGTCTGACATTTTATACAGGATATAAATATTCTTCTTTAATTCCGATCCGTTGGAGTTTCAAGATTTTTCGTTTCCTCTTGAAAGTTCAGCCTCTCCCCCAGTCTCCAGCAGACCGAACCATGAGGGTGCTGGATTTGGTAAACTAGGGTTAAACACCGGAGCATTAACCCCGATTGAGTCTAATTAAGAAAAATTAACGAACACCCAGTATCGCGTATAAAATGTGTGTGCATGTCCCATGTGTTTGGAGAGACACTTCGTGAGTTCGCTCCTTTTGTGTTATAAAGGAAAAAGAAAAAAAAAAACAAAGGCGTCGAGACTATAATAACGATCCCAATTTTAAGTTCTTTTTTTTTTGGTTCAACTTCGGAAGTCATCATGATTCAGTTCAATCTTCTATGAAATTTTTGCTATCACTATCGTCATTAAAGGCATTAAAATATACGATTTTTTGGTTTTTTATTCATCGTATGCTCTTTTTTTTCATTATCAAAAATGGCAAATGATGAGCAATTTTAAATAAAGGCGAAAAATCAGTATACAAAGAGTTAAAAAGCGTTCTTAGAAGCCCGGAGCTTTATCAAATAATTCCTCGACCAATCACACAAACGCGTACTTTTCTATGCGTACTCGTGAATACTATAAGAACGTACACAGAGGCACGAATACGTAACCGAATGATTCTCGAGTTAATCACATCTCGGCGACGAGGCGAATAAGCAACTGAACCGGACACACGCACACACACACACACACAACACACGTACGAGTCGCGAGGATAGTGAGTCAAACTTGAGTCACGGTGAAAGTGTCGTGTTTATGCTGCGTGCATAAGCCCGCGAAACACACTCACAAACAAAAGGCACGTGAATCTTCGAAACAGCTGTACGTGACGTCACGATCGTGCCTCGATATTTGCTTCTTTTTTTTTCTTCCTGTACCTTTTTTTTACTATTTAATATGAACGAGGAATGGCCCAGAGCGATTCATAGATCGAGGCTCTTTTGAGACACGTGGAGGTAACCCATTGGATGTCTCATCGCCGCATTCGTCATTCCTGAATGCAACGACGAAAACATTAGCTCGTGCGTGGAATGCGGTTCTACATCGATAATCGATTATGGTTTTAAAAAACCCAACAATTGATGAGTCAAGGTTACCTCAAATAAAACTGAAGAACGACTGGTCCTCCAGGGGGGAAACCACATTAGGAGGCTTATTTTTGCTGATACTTAAAGATTTTTTTTTTTGGGTAAAATTGATTAGGATTCAATAAAATTCTGACATCATTTTAAACATATTTCGATAAATTATAATGAATTTTGAAAAATATTTTCGACCAAAAATGACAGGGGGATTCATATTCTGGGAAAATAAGTTATCAATGTAAAATAAAAACTAATGTAAAAAGAAACAAAACGTAAAATCCAGAGCTATGTCGAGATTTTAAAAAAGGTATTTATTTGAACGAGTGAACTTGGCTTATTATTTTCGAAATGATAAAATCAGTCCCCAAAAATATTTCGAGAGTGGGAATAATTCCTGGTGAGGCCTGAAACTGAAAAAAAAAACCTACCAAATCCAGTCAAATGAAAAATATTCCTTTAATCTTATTGTAAAAAAAAAAAAAAAAAAAAAAAAAAAACAGGTAACAAAACTAGCGCGAAAAGCGAATCTGAACTAGTATAGAATCCGTAACCTGAGCCGCAGCGTGTCGACTTTCGTTTTTTGTATTCGGTTGAATAGTGAGAATAAAAAAATGAAAAAACAGGAAAAAAAAACTACTGAAGGTCCAAGCATGAAATAACCGGACAAAGGGCATGTCTACCGGAAGTGAAAGATATCCTCGACTACCGGAGGAACGCATTCCCTGCATGTGGAACCCGGTTTCCGGTTTAACGCGCATTGTACTCACCTTGCGATTTATATGACATGTATTTTTTGAATCCAAGTTGAAACCCCTATTATGTGCTTGAGTTTCAACCGTCTTCAAAATTTCACGTATATTTAATTGATAAAAACTAATAATGTTTTTAAATGCCATTCAATTCTGAGCGCAATAAAACTAATCAATAATAATAATAATAATAATTGAATCAACAATCTTTATCAACGAACGTGTTCAATCGAATTATAAATATACATGATTTCATGATTGCATAGCAAACAATATTTATGCAAATTTTGAGATAATATCCCAGTAATAATATTTTTTTTAAGTATGAACTTATTTCGTTTGCTTTCCATTGAAAAATGGGGTAAATTTCCAATTTATATTCTCAACTTTTATTATCTCGTCAACCTTCCAGATCACATTATCACAACATCCAAAAAATGCCATGTTTAGATCCAGATTTGAGTCGAAGGGCCAAATCTAATCTACTACAAACATTTGAATTCTTCAAATATGTAGAAGGCACACGAAGTTTCTGAATCCCTATAATATTCTCCCTATAATTCCTTTATTTACATACAGACAAGTTTTCTATTTTATTTTTCTTCTTGATAAATCTCTTGGTCTACTATCTCAATGTATTTTGGTTCCGTCCCATCTGATTACGTGAAAGGAATGGACTGTATTGATAAAATATTTTCATTTCTACAATTATATGTAAAATGAAGACTTAAAATATTATACATTCCTTTTATCTCAATACTATTGTTATGGTAAAAGCGAAATTGTTGTAATTATTGAAATATAAAATCTTGTAATCAATCAAATATATGCGGGAAAGCCTATTTTCCAGTTGTTCCATGATTCCAGAGAAGATAAATTTCTTTGTAATTCGAGAACAGTGAAAGTTTAAGGCAAAAAAAAAGGAAAACATGGGTAAATCGAAATTTTACGATAACAGATGTTTGTGTGTATTTCTATGTATATATTTATTTACGACTGTCACAGCAGTGGTCCTAAAATATGACACCGAGTCGAGCAAGTGCTTGTGAAAATTCTCAGCGACCCACGATGGTCGTTTTCAACCCACATACATTTAATTTTTTTTTTCTTTCATTTTCAAGCCCTCCAGCTTAGCCACTCGATTTTTTTTTTTTTCATTTTTCAAATTTCACTCGCTTGTCCCCTCATAAAATGGACAGAAGTTGTATAATTATAATTTTGTTAGTAATAAAAGTTGTTATTTCAATTTTCATGAATACATGGACAATTGATTATCGTGTAGAAATTATTATTGATTTATTCAATCATTTATTTCTCAAAATCATTCATATTTATTCACATTTTGTAAATTTTTGTTGATTAATAATTTTTTTATACTCAACAATGTTGTATTTACCTTGAAATTTTCGTGTGTTTTCCTGGATTTTTTTTCTTTATGAAAATTCCTTCCACTCGTCGTATCGTCGATCAAACTTTTTGAAAAGTTGAAGGGGACAGTAATAATAGTTGCGAAAAATAAAATTTGTAGTGTCAAGAGTCCGGCAGATGGCTTTTCTGCGAGCGTGGGAAATAATTCTCCCGAATGTTTTTTTATTCCGTTTCGCTTATTTTTTGCGAGTTCTTATACCACGTTTTGTTGTCACTGGTGAAACACTCACAAGGAACACTCATCTTTTTACTTTTTCCTACTTCAACCGTTTTTTTTTTTTGCCACAAAAAGTTTTTCAAGTTTGCCGAATGCGGACTTGATCCTTTTCGCAAGCTCCTAGAAACTTTACTGCAATAAACAATTTTTTAATTCGGTTTATTGAAATAAAAAAATTGTAATTTTCACAATGAAATTGTTCGTTCTTTCGTCTCAACACAACTTCCGTATTGTTTACGCGAGAACGATTTTTATTTATTCCCATTCACTCCCGATACTTTTTTTTTTAATTCTTTTTCATTCGAAAATAATCATATCTCAAATTTTACGCAACGTTCAAATTTTTTCGAATCGGTAATTGATATTTCGTTGTTATTCCGACAATGAGTCCAATTTTTTTTTCACTTGTTTTACACACTCTCGTTTTTTGGAAAATCGAAAACCACCATAAGAAAATTTAAAAAAATCATCAAGATTTTCGTCGCGATTAATCTCGCACATAAATTATTTAATTTACGATTTTTAAGGCACAATTATTTATACATATTTATGTATACTTTAAATACTTTGAGTCTGTTCGTCCTCGAATAGAAAACATGTCAAACTTCGCCTGTACACGGCTCAAGTGTCACCATCGCACTGCTTACATCGAGAATTCTGTCAAATCGTATAGCCAGCACAGCTCGTTCGTGATCTCCGCTCCTGAGGCCAGAAGAAACATGGTGGGGGGATTCTCCGCGATGACAAATGCACCCACGTACGACACACACTCGTTCGACATTTCTTCGAGCCCACATAGTCATTCTTCCAGCTGGACGCGATGTTTCTTCATTTTTTCCATATTTTCTTAACTCTTGATACATTTTTTGTATTTTTTTTTTATTTTTATTTTTTTTTCAAATTTTCGAAACACTTTACCATTCTTTGAAATTCTGTCAAAATCGTATTTCCATATTTTTAATTATTTGGGGTCGTTAAATTTTCTATATTTTTCATAAATTTTTTTTTTTTTGCTTCCATATCATTCTCGGTTCAGATTCGAGGTATTAATTTCCAATATCGTGACGTACTCTGTGAAAAAACTGGAGACAATAATAATGTAAAAACAAATAAACAGGAATAAAAATGATATCCCGTTTATGGGGTTTGAAATAATGTTAGAATTGATCTTTCTCGTAAATTCGATGTGTTAAAAGCAATCTTAATGATTCAGTGAGTCTCGTATTACATGTATAGTCATTCAAGATTATATAGCCAGGTGTTCCTTTCGACGAGATGTCGCAAAAAAAAAAACTACCTCTCCACTTTGGGAAAATGACCGAGAAATTCTCGTGGCTCTCGCACACCTGGGGACACTTGTGAACACTTCCATCTCCCGAGCAGTTCTTATTTCACCAATTTTCTGTGATAATTCAACAACGGTTTACCACCACTTGGGTTAAGCCATATATGGTCCAACATAAAACTACAACTTTCATTCCATTTTTATGAAATATATTTTCTTTTCAAATAATAAAACATACAAAGAGAATACTTGACGAGGTTCACGCGTTAGACGAATTCCAAGTTGAATTGTTTAAACCTTCTTAACAATAATACTCAACCGTTGGTAAAATTTGACAAAGATTTACCGTCTATAAATCGAGTTATTTGTTGTTAAAAATCGTCTTTTTTCGTCACTTCCCACAAGACCTCATGTTAAAGTTGCGATTTTAAACACTGAATATCTCGATTACTATATGGTGAACTATTCTCAAATTTTTAACACATTATAATACTATGCTCAAGAAGATTTACGTCAATTTTCAAGAAATTATCTTGGAATTAATTGTATTTGATGATTTTGCCGTCATTTTTTATGTATACTATTATTCAATTAAAAAATTTTGATTTAATTTTGATTTTTTGAAAAGTTGTATCGTTGCATTTTTTTCACCATTAATTTGAAGAAGTAAATTGATGAAAATTTGTTGTACGGCACGAATAGAACAATCAGAGGTACGGCAGGGTCAAAGGGTGTTTGTGAATGAATCAGAACGGGAGTGTGTGTCCTGTGATATTTCGAGGATACTTGATGATGATTTAGAGTGGCCATTGATGACAGAGTGCTCAAGGTTGCAAGTCACGTTAAATCGTGAATAGAAACGTGAATTATATTCAGCTCAATGTGAATTCTCTATGAAATATTATTCTCAATGGAATTATGTTCCAGGAGTTATTTTCGTTAGTATTATTCCAATTGATTAGACCCACGACTATATCAAAATCATTTTTATAAATATTAATCAACGATCAATCAACAGCAATTTATATTCCCCAGATTATTGTTTATTTATTTACGTATCATCACATTCAAAAATAAACTCTATTTCGAGGTATTCATTTTTTGTATACATTAAATTATCTCAATATTATTATCATTCCTTATTATACAATTAATTGATTTTTTATAATATAAAAATTCTTATTGAATCAAAGAATATGACGTTCTTAGATATTTATTTTTTTCTTAGGAGTTTAAATCCTACTTCCTTTGTAATTATGAAAACAAGTAAAATTCGAAGAGCTATTATTTGTTTTATCATTCTCGAAATCATGGTGTGTTGGCATTTTTTTTTTTTACAGAGGCCAGTGTGGAATAACAATAACAAAGAGACCCCATTGCAGGGCCTTCGCTTGGTCTCCAAGTTCTACGTGTTTTTACTCCTCAACCCGTGTGTCTAGCCCCTCTGTATATAATAATACTACAACCGGTAACAAAATGTAATTATTTTTAAAAAGGATGTAGGGGCAGACAATCCACGGCCCACATCCCAGAGGTCTTCCTATACCACGATATACAGCAGTCACTGCTGAGGTAGGAAAAAAGAGAGCGAGAAAGAGAGAGAGAGAGAGAGAGGGATAGAAAAAGAAATTGACTCGCCCATATACTAAGTTTTTATAACGTGGTCCATATCTGTGGAGCGCGTAAAAATTCACGTAAATGATGAATAGTCAAAGTTTTAGAAAATCTCGGGCAATAAGAATCGGATAAGGAAACAAAACGTTTTTCTTTTCATCGAAGAATCAATTTTCAATTTTTTTCAATTTTTTTTTGTAAGAAGTTTGAAAAATTCAAAATTTCAATGATTTATCTTTCGGAGAATTGAAAAAAATGTTATTCTCATATTTATTAATTATTGGAATGTTAAAATGAATGGCGAATTTATGATGAAACTTGAAATTTTCCTCTGGACTGTTAAATAACTTTCGAGTTTTCAGAATTACTAAGAAAAACTTATTTTCCATATTTTATGTAAAAAATATATGGTTTTTTGCAGAAAAAATGGTAAATAAAAGGCCAAAGGGTCCCCCTGGTGACTGGAGCAAATGATCAAAATTATTATTCCAATTTTGTAATATATCTGAAAACGTATTGTGTCGAAACTTCTATCCATGCTACTTGGTGGGTTTTTTTTTTAACAAATAGCTCGGATTTGCTGCTGACCTACATTACCCCAAACGGTGTTTTATTCCACTCTAAAACAGGGGGATCGAACCCTCTTCGTTTCACTGCTGATTCTCCTCTCTTTCTCATGTTGTGCGGAACGCGTGGTAATGTCGACAATATTTTATAATTTATTCTCTACAGGCTGCATCAAAATGGATGATAAACAATATTTTCATAACAGTTTATTTTTATGGTGAAATATCGATGCCAACAATTTTTCTTACTCTCTTAAGAGGGGAAACCACATTAGGAAGCTTATTTTCGGCGATACTTTAAGATTTTTATTTCGTGGGTAAAATTGATTAGAATTCAATAAAGTTCCGACATCAGTTTAATCATATTTCGATGAATTATAAAGAATTTTTGAAATTAAATTTAATAAAAAATGAAAGAGTTACCTCCTGAAGTCCACTGATGGTCGTAATCCAGAGTTTTTTTATTCATTCGACATTGATAACGTATTTTACGAGAATATCAATCAACTTTTGAAATGACATCATGATTTTACAGGTGCCTTTATTTGCTTCATTAATGAAAAAAAATGGCGAAAATTGAAGAAATTTTTTCCTAAGCCTGCTCAACTCTTAATTTTCATTATTTCCACCTGGATTAAGGTTCGTATTCTTACAAAATAAGTTATCAATGTAAAATAACTAAAGCTTTTTTAATGTCCGATAAAAATTGGAATGGCTACACGTCCCGCAATCGAAAAACTCTGACTACGACCGTCAGCGGACTTCAGTGCGTAACTCTTTCAATTTTTGTTGGAATTATTTTCAAAAATTCATCAAAGTTCATGGGAATAATAATAATTTATTTTACCCACCCAAAAAATCCTAAAATATCACCGAAAATATCCTTCCACGTGTGGTTTCCCCTTTAAGACCAGAAAAATTATTATTCCGTCCTTCTCATACATGGGACATCATTAAACACCAACGCAATCTTAACAACCTACGACAATGAAGACGCATGCACGGATTCCGGCTGGGATTTGAAATCACGATATGAAATATGAGACTCGAACCAAATTGAAGACAATTCGAGTGAAACAGATGACAAGTTTTTGTAATTATATAATTGGAATGGTATGCGTTTGGAAAATAAATATTTGCCAAAACAAAAATTAATGCCAAAAAAATTGAAAATCTTTGCTTAAAAAAATCGTTAATAAGAGGTTTTCTATTGTTATTGATGGTTTTTTCATTCAAATGGATTTTTTGTAACAGCTAATCTAAATTAAAATGTTGTATTTTTGAGTGTATGTTAATTTTTTCGATTAGAGAAAGATTTCTAGGCGTTTCACCCAATTTGAGACCACGCGTGGTTCCCATGACGGCTATGATATATTTTTTCATGCCGGCTGTCACTGATTCTTTCGAGATTAAGCCTGAGAATTGAAGGATTGTAAAACTTCAAACACGTCTCGTCCATATGGAGGAGTTTCGGCTTCGGTGCACGCTTCACGAGGTCAGAATGAATTCTTCGTCGTCTTTTTGTTGGTTCATCCTCTCCTCATTACTTCGTTTATTTGTGTCTGTCTTTACTCTATTTTCAGACTTCGTACGTTAAATTTAACAGTCCTCCAGAATTTTACTCTAAAATGAATTTTCATTAGATTACTAAAAATAATTTTTTCACTTTTTCTACCAGCATTCAATTGATCATTTTTTAATGCTTTTAGTACTTTTCCACAATGCTTCAAATTCTTTTGCGAAAACGTTGGCATAATTGAAAAAAAAATCAATCCGGACCACTTCAAAAATGCTTTTTGAATGAATTGCAAAAGTTTCTTCTTTCGTTTAGTTTTGAAAAAGTTGTTTCAATACTTCGAAAAATACTTTTCGAAAAATCCTGCTTGCAAACTTTTGAAAAGTGTTTTTTTTTCTCCATGCCCCTATGCTCATTCGTTCTCGAAAACTATCTATCCTCGAAAATCTATCTTTTGAATAAATGAAATATCTTCGCTGCATACCGGGAAGTGGGAATGGTACCGTGAGAAAAGTAAAAAAAAAAAAAATAATGATTCTTTTGAATTTGTTTAACTGGTGTAAATAATTACTTAAAGATTAAATGCCGAAGGACACTTTATTAAGTGTGTTACACCAGTGCTTACAAATATGTATGAAAAAATATTAACAATCGATCATGTCATAATTTTAATTTTTTATCAGAACGACGAGGAATGTTGATCCTCCAAAAAAGTTTCTTTCTGCGGTGATCACGATATTGGAAAATGCCCATGAAAAAAAAAAAAAAAAATCTGATGAGTAACCGTGGCATGAGTACATCCCTCATGAAATGTTATGGGTCATTTACAAAAAAGAACGCTGTTAATTTTTCAGAAAATATAATCTTCCGGTCTTTTTCATGAAATTTTTGCTATTTTCACATCCGCCCAGTCGAAGTTGTTCGAAGGACCGAAATCATCGTCGAAAGGACGACATTATCTTGATTAATTATGCTGGAAATCCTCATAACAGCTTGTTTGATAAGTATATGAGATTATATACGTCTTTTCTACTTTACGAGTTGAAGTCACCGACCGCTGGTATACAGTCTCGTAAATTATCATCGGCCGAGCAGAAGGCCTCATAAAATTGCCACTTTCATCTCATAAAGCGTAGGAATCGTTCCATTTTTGAAACATAAACTTTATTTCGTCTTGAAATCACATCCAAAAAATCAATTATTCATTCCGACTCGCGCAGTTATGTTTTTGAACTAGAAGCAGAAGGATTTACTTCGTCCGATTACTTGGCAATTTTTTTTTTTAATCTTCAAAGAATGTTGGTTAAATCGACAAAAGTATTTTTTGCATTAACAAATTAGAACCTTTTAGTTTTTTACGACCGAATGAAGTTATTTCTTTATTTTTTGACGAAACCAATTGTTCCTCCAATTTCCAGCAAGTTTGTAAGATTTATTTGAGACCAAACGAATCGCAAAACTTTTCCGTGTTTTCAAGCAAACGATAAAGTCCCGGAAACGAGAAAATTTCTAGTAGCACTTTGAAAGGAATATTAAATATTTTTATTCGTCGTCAAACCGTTTTACATCAATTTATTTTTTTATTGCCAATGGCATAATTCATCGATGGATTCACCAGAACATCTCCCCTTCTCTCCGCGGGGGTTGAAACAAAAGGTGAATACAAATGTGATTGCAATGGATTGCAAGTAAGAGAAACATCGAAATCTCCAAAAAATGTAGTTTATGATAGAAAACTCGGTCGATTAGACTCAAACCAGAAGGTATAAAGTAAATGCAGGTCGAAAATGGAAAGATGATTGAAAAAAAAAACAGTCTTGGCCTTGCCACCAAATATTGTTCCGTATCCAGCTTCGCATCTAGTTTCTGTTCTCCAATGGCGCGGACAGAAGTCAGCGTTTTGCGATATAGACTAATTTATTGGTCGATGTAAACGTATTTTTTTGGGGCTAGAGGCCTCGAACGATTTTTCAAGCCAAAGATGACCTTTTTAACCTTATTTTCAAGTAAAAAAGTATCAGACGCGTGTTCGCAACGTTCATGTCCAAGGTGCATGTTTATTTTTTAGGGCAAAGTAAAATTCGAAATTATTTGGTAGATTCTGGTGATATATGGTGACACACGACGCAAGGGTCTACTTTTTGCTACTTAAAATACCTCAAGGAGTTCTCTTTGGAATTCAATGAACATAGGAATGTTCTGAAACATTGTTGTCTGTTTTGAGCTCCAAAGAAACGTGTAGAGTTTGTGGTTTCAATTAACGTTAATCTTATCGCTTTACCCAGTCAAGGGATTTTTGACAATAAATAACTCGATTTTTAGGTGTCAAAAGTTTCTCAAATTTTAGCCACAGTTGAGTATTATTGTTAAAAAGGTTCGTACGAATTTTAATCAATTAACCTTGGAATTCGTCGAACGCATGCCTAACGCGTGAACCTCCTTAAGATCGAACTTCACAGGTAAGTTCGTTTGATCTAAAAATTGTATTTGGTTTTTTCCTAGTGATCAGAAATGTTTCGAAAGGAACCCTTCGTACAATTAAGGAGGTTCGATCGTTTCTCATGCGTTCGCCAAACTCCAAGTTTAATTGTTTAAAATTCGTAGGAATCTTTTCAACAATCATACTCAACTGTGGCTAAAATTTGAGCAAGTTTGACCGTTTAGAAATCGAGTTATTGGTTGTAGAATATCGCACGTGGCTAAAACAAAGATTGAAAATTATCGCGAATAATATGTCATCCAACATGCATTCGAATACTTCGACAAATACGCACCGCACGATTATATTTTTGTTCGGAGAAAAAGGTGTATCGGAGTAACGCATGCGCCTTTAGAATGTTTCAGAGAAAGAGAGACAACAAAGTCTCGGAGCTTTCGAGTCTCGCGTGTCTCAGTCGCTTCGCGAAGCTCGCGAGGCGTACCGCGAACATTTCGCGTTTTCGTAACGTCATTTTTCTCGAAGTTTTCATACTGATTTTAGCATTTCCAGAAAAATTTTCAAAATTTTTCAAACACAATGTCTCGATGGAAAAAAAATGAAGAAAAAACTTGCGCATACTAAAAAAAAAAACCATATACAACGATTGGCTTGAAAAAAGTTTATACATGATTCATTTATAAACAGGACATTCGTGCAAAATAATTTCATTCGAAATATTGAAATAATGATTCTTGTTCATAAAATAAGTGAAAATCGGCCCGTGCGTGAAAAATATTATAAAAAGTAAATAACGATTTGTTTGCAATAAATCAAACATTTTAACAAATAAATAAACAGAAAAATAAGAATTTAAACAATTAAAAAGAAAAATAAACCTTCTCGAAAATAAATGAATCGTAATATCATAAAGTAAAAAGGTTGTAAAATTAAATAAACATGAGGAAAGGGCTAAGAGAGTTGAAAAAATACATATTTCAAGCTAATGCGTTGTCTAGATAGTTCATTTGGTTTGAAATTACAATTCGTGTCGCTGGAACGGGCGGCAGGCTGTTTGAGTCCGCAAACAGGAGAACTCTTGTGATTTCGGGTGAGCTATAAATTGTGACGATAAATTATGTTGCTTAATTGCTCGCCGCCGATGTCACCCGTTCTCGCATTTCTGTGTCAAGCGCTTGCAAGAATTCGTATGGGGCTAAATTTCACGACCGCGAATCTCGAGATTAACAAATTATCACATAATTATTCAAAAAAAATTACATATTATATTTCAGAGTACCCTTAATTTTGAGTTATCTTTCCAACTGCGATATTAAAATCGATTAACTTTGTGATAAATTATTTTAGATTTTTCCAATTTCTCTGAAGCTTTTCGATGCGAATTTGTTCAAATTTTTTCTCGACTCGTTATAATTTTTTTGTTGACTCTTTACATTCCCAAAATTCTTTTCAAAACTATTTTTACGTTCCGCAATAACGTCGGCTTGATTAGAATTTTTCGGTTTATTTATTCATTTTTTAACAATAATTTGCCGACTTCATTTTTTAAAGAACTTTTGAGCATCAATAAAAACAAGCGATCAGAATAATTGACAGTATTTCGTATTTCATAACATTTATTTCTTACAAAATAATTTGAAACGACAACCACAATTCGGGATTTCGAATAACGTAGGGAAATGAAATAGTTTTCGAAGTGGGTGACAAAGCGAAATCTTCGTGAGTGAACATCGAGTTTTTTTTCTTCGCGATGGTGAAGTTTGCTCGAACAATTGTGAGAAAAAAGTCGATAAAGAAAACTCGCGGGGTCATCCAGTGAACTTGGACGTAGTGGCGAAATGTGAAAAATGAAAGGAACTTCAAGTACTCGTTGAATAAAATTTCTCCAAGCGAGGTTACTACTCGAGTATTTGTTCTTCGTTCACATCTCGAAGGTAAGTTAAAACTTTCGTTCGAAATCAAAACTGTTGCTTCTGCAATTTCATTCGTCAATCGTCATGTTTTTTTCGATGCTCATTTCAATTGAATTTTCATGAAATAAATTTCCGTTAATTTTTAGAACACAGCAAAAATGTTTCGGATCAAAAGCGGTCTCGCGGCTCTCGCAATAAACGCTGAGCAGGAAATAGTTTTTTTTTTAAATTTTCTGATGATGTTGTTCATAACTAAATCACAGTCAAAATATAGCCACATCTGTATTGGCCGCAAGCTTCCCACAGTTTCCTTTGACCCTCGTGCAAATGTGCGATGACGGTTCCATGTCGTTTGATCATCCGACAGAATAAAAACGACAAAATATCAACGCGACAAAATATCACATGGCAAAAAATAAAAATCTAATTATTTTCAGTTGATTCATTGTGATATTTTCGCAAGGCGGCGGGTTATCATCGCCGCAAAAGAGTACGCAGCGACAAAATAATGCAACGATAACATTTTTACACGAAATAGTCGAACAAACCTGAACAAATAGAAGGACAGAGACACAACGCCCATGCAAACAAACACTGTGATATTTTGACTGTGATATTATGTCGTGATACCGCGTCGATAGATTAGAAAAGAATGGCTCTTGGGGGAAGTTCCCGAGAAACATGAAAAGTGCGTGGGATTCAAATGATCGTATCGCATCGTAAAAACTCCCAAAGGTGTACGTAGGCACATGTACATTAAAGGAAGTAATAAAAAAATCATTGAAATGAACTATTAAATTAGTTTTTGGAATTGTATCTTTCATAATACGGAGTTTTCTGAAGCGGCATTTATTGGTCGATAAATTGAAAATTTTCTACCGGGTTAAATACAGCTCTGAGAACATAAGTTTATGGGTTAAGACACCTGGTAGTACGGCAAGAACGATAAAAGACGTAACAGGAGCGTTGAGGTCTCCGTGGCTTTCCCAGGGGTCGATATATTGTCTTCCGATACGGAACCAGCAAATTTATAGACGATATTTGTGCCAGTACACTTGGAAATCCAAATAATATAAAGGGTGTGCGGAAAATGCCCTGTAATAGTTCATCCTTTTTTTGTCTGCGTACCAATAAAAATAATAAAGCAGTTGAAGCGTCAGCCTATTTATAAAAAAAAGAGTTTCGTTGAATTAAAAAAACTAGAAAAAAACTAGGGAAAATCTAATAAATAAGATGTTCACTTGATGTGAACCATATTCGGCAGAAATTAGATTCTGAAAAAAAAAAACGCTGAAGAAGTCACTGACATTACTAAAGAAATCACTAGGAACATTGCACTAATAAAATAACTAGAAGTACCAATCGTAAAAATGACGTGAATGAACGGTTCAAAACTTTCCTTTGCAGAATTTTATTTTTCGTGTCTTGCCATATTTTAGTTCGTTGTTTCTGGCATGCTATTGATGATTTTCGTTTTCAGCTGATTTTTTGTTCTCTTCGTTTTTTAGATGTTGGAATATTGGATGGCGAACAACGGGAGTACAAATAACGCCAGCGAATTCGAGATCAGGGAGGTCCTCGAGGACCCAAGCTCGACCATACTATTTGTCGGATATCCACCCTGGCTTTTGTACTTCGCTGCAGGTTGCTGTGTTCTCTTCATGCTCATCGGAATCCCCGGAAATCTTATTACGGTCGCTGCCCTATTTCGAACTAAGAAGGTACTCTTGGTTTCCAAAATAAGTTCAAATTACAAAAAAATTCAATAAACCTCAATCTTCACGTTCGTTCCTTTATTAATCAATTACTTTTCATTTTTTTTTCATAATTTACCCATTGCATTCATATTTTAAAGCTAAAGACGGGTTGAAAATTGTTGTTAAGTCGAACACGAAAAAATCTCCATAATACGAAAAGGTCAAACAATAAATATACAAAGATGAACAAAATAAGGTAAATAATAATATTAACACTCTCAGTCCAAAATTAAATTGAACAATAATAATAGAAAACCAGAAGTAAAATAATTACTTGGCGAAGAAGACGTACTTCGGACCCGTTTCTGTTTATAAGGGAGCAAGAACGAAAGTCCAAATGGCTCACGTTATCATCACAGACAGTCTTGTGAAAAAGATCGCATTCTCTCATGAAGAGAATTTTCGTGTCCCTCCGGAATTTCTTAATTCCGTAATGGTCGATTCGCACCAACTGCCGAAAGTAGATTAAAAAAAGAGAGCCCTTTTACCAAACTTCCGCAATGAAAGTGGTTAATTCTAGAAAAACAATTATTTTGATACTCATTTTTAAAACTATTGTCAAACTTAATTCGCCAATTTTGTTTGTATTTTTTCACTTGCTCTATTTTGGACTATTTTTTTTTCTGTTGTCATTTAACAATTGACACTTTTTACCGTTACTTGAAATACGAAAGTTTTATTGATTTTTACTATAGTTGACCATTCTTAATAAAAAGTCTCCCAGTTTCTTTTTCTCAGAGACTAAAAGCCTAATTTAAATTTATTTCGATTTCACCTTTGTTGGTTAACACACGACATACGTAATAAGAAAATGCGAAACACGGAATGCCCTGAATAATGCAATTAGCATAAAGCAGAAAATGCATAACGCCACGCAAAGCGAATTTCAAAGCGCCATCTGTCCAGAATATGAATAGCCACTTAGCTAGAAATTATGTATATTTGTATAGATTGAGAAAACACCAGGAAATTTTCATTTACATTAGCTCCTCGACCTTGTGTGACCTCTAATCTGGTGTGTTCCGTTTGACGAGATTTAACTAGCAAAATAATGAGAGATCAAAGGCTAAAAATTTATAGTAAATGGGTATCCGAATTCGAACAAGACGTGTATCCAAAATAAATGACAGAATATCCTTATTGAGACTTCGTTAAATATACTGACATACCGCAAATGTTGAATCACTGATAAGAAATCGAACAATGTTATCCACTTGATTAGCTACGGCGGTATTTAAAAAAAATCAAGTCGTTGCAACACGATTCAAAAATGATAACGACCGAGACCTTGAACTACAAACTTATTTAGAAGAAAATTGCGACGAATCCCATTTTGTTCCTAGTCGATAAATATTGACACAAAATCTGAATTGTCTAATTTTTGTAAAAAAAAAAAAAAAAAACTCGAACATGACTGGGATGATTCATGAGTTCGGGGTAGGAAGGATTTTTTCTATAACGATCTGTGATCGTAAAACGAATCGTGTGAACACGAATGACATCTTAGCCTACGCGTCAAGTTAGCCACCAGTTTAGTTAAACATCACGAGAATTAACACATTACCAATTTTTCCTCTGAAAAAACATTTTATTTCAAATTTGCACAATTTCGATTGAGGCGAGCTTCTCAGCTCGAAGCTTTTATAAATAATACGCTCAACAATTGTTACAAATTTAAAAGCTGGCGGGAGTTTCGAGATATTCCAGGAACCGTTTGGACGGGCTTGGTGTGTCTATTGCTGGAGATGAAAATAAGGGAAGCTGCATGCGCGTTGAAGTCGATGTTCCTCTAAATGAGCGACTGCGAAAGAGAAAACGACGTAGCAGAGTGACGGGACGTAAGAGGGGTGGAAGAAGAGGTTGGAGGAAGTAAAGGGAGAGAGAGAGAGAGAGAGAGAGGGAGAGAGAGAGAGAGAGGAAAAGGAGCAAGAAAACACAGTAGCTGAGTTTTCTCATCTCGAGTCCGAGTTTAAAACCCTTAACTACCATGAGCTCAGACTCCTAACCTGTATTTTCCACCACGTATTTTGCAACGTACATCAAAACGCCCACGTACACAAAATTCATGTAGGTACACGTACGTGAGTATTTCTTGGCTGGAGAAGCGTGTTCTGCTAGCCTCAGTCCTACCTTCGTCGCCCATTCTTCCATCCAACGTTATTTGCGCGAGAGCTTATGTGGGATATTTACACCCAGGTGGTTATGCTCGCCCTCATCCTGCTCCGTTTACGGGGGGCATTCCGCGGTTGTGCTTTCAATCATTTCTAGCCACCTTCGCTTTATTACCTGATAAAGAAATTAATATTCTCTTATTGAGGAGTAAAACTAATGATATAAATGATTGCAAAATCATCGCGGCCCGATTTCCGCTATTAACCCTAAACGGGGGCACAGTACACGCCACTGAATCTAAACGAACAGTCAATTGCAAGTTCGACGATCATAATTAAGTAGCCATTTAGTCAAGATATTCCAAGATATTTTGCCATCTTCGAGTCCTATTGTCTCTTTCTCCCTATACTCTTCATGTGATCTTTAGTTTTTAATCCCTGCTTACTTGAGGATTCAGTGTGAAAAGTGTGCGATTTACACTTCTTCGCCTCCAAATTAGGTGAAATAATGTATTTAAACGCGGATACCTTTGTACTGCGATCAGAATTTCAATTACGTTTTAAGCATATCCGTAGATTGTGAAGCAGTTCTTTTGAGTTGTATTTTTTCCTTCATTGCGAATCGATATTTTCACGCGGAAGTACTCATCTTCCAAGAAGCACGCAATTCAAATTATAATCAAGTAAAAGACCAAGACCATTACACTCAAGTACGCACACTCAAGGGGTGATTTTTGTTCTAAAAACTATCATGTCCTTCCCCGGGATCCAAAACTATCTCCGTATATTCTACATATACCGTCCCGACATCTTGACACTGTTTTCAAAGCCCGAGTTTGTAAGAATGTCGTTTATTTCGTTATTAGTAGTTTTATATCGAAAGCTTCAGAAATCTTATGATCACTCGTTGATTATTCGGTGTACAGTCAGTGGATTCAATGACGCATGATCCTTGATCGCATTGTATGCGTCCATTTTGAAATTCTCTTAGCTACAGGTCTAGTGGGCCCTTTCGGATTGGATCGAAAAGTTTGCAGCTCCTTCATTTCGAAATCTTGCTCACCTTTTGGAAGGCTGCGAAAAGGGTAGTAGAATAAAATTTTTTGATGGTTTCGGGATTCTTCTTTCAAACCTGAAAGGTCCAGATGTTGAACCTTCAGGTAAATTCGACCCAACGGTCAATAGCATTAACTTGAGGACGTTTAACCGTCAAATAAAATCGGAGGTGCTAGTAAAACCAACTTTTAAAGTAGTAGGGGCCCTCGCACGTAAAACTTGTAAACGGCGGACCCGGTGTCAAGGCCTCTATCTCCCACAGTTTATGACTTTGTACAAATATTAAAAACGACTTGCATCGCAAAGGAAATCCAGTATTCTGAATAAGTATCCAGAGATTGTCTTGTTCGGTACGGAACGCAAAAGTGGGAGAAGAAAAGGTTATTTATAAATCAGCGAGTGCAACTCAAATATCTTGCGGTTCATACCTCGTTAGGCTTACTTTGCTGAGCAATGTTTACATAGGACGCGTCGTTGCGTTCACGGGCTCATGCCATTTGTCTCAATCCAAGAATGAAACTTTTTTCAGAATTCTCAAAACATTTAGTGGTTCTCGGGAGCCTTGCCAAAACACAAAAAAAAAAACATTCTAAAGTTCTATTGAACCGGCCAAATGAACCTTGTAAATATAAAAAAACTTGAAGATATTAATTAATATAATGTAAAATAAAATCAATTTAGAGAATCCTCAATAAACAAGTTATTGAATAGTCCAAACACAAAAGTCCAATGGAATTTTACGCCACGGGCTCTAAATTTAGCCCACGAAAGGAAGTTCAGCCAACCATCTTTCGGCCAATGTTCTAAAGGAAGGTTAGTTTAACAAAAACGACGTCAAGCAAACGTCAAATAATACGAAAGCTTCACTCTAAGGTCAGGAACTAATGGCCCGTCCATTATCCACGATCCTGACTTGTTTCTTTAAGTTTTACCTAACCCGGATAAGCAAAGTGAAAAAACGTCCGGAATACAGAAGATCGCTCGCGTTGAAAGACCAAAATCTTTTTATCCCGTTCGCCCACGATCAATCACGATTCCCGTCCACGTATATATGTAGCCTAGAACTTGGTTATTATCCGAGGAGATGCCATCGCACAGTAGGATCCCAGATTCATCTGATGCTACAGGATTTCCGGATCTCTCGTGGGCGACGACATCAAGGGATTACGAATCTGAGATAACCAAATTTTTTTTTTGGATAAAATCCTTGTTTCCCTAATAGGAAATTTTGAACAGCTCAACTTGTACTGTTCTATAGAAAATCAGATACATTTTTCCGGAATCTACATGATTCAGCAATTCTGACCAAGTATCCATGAATGTATCGAAAATTTCATACTCGAACACTTCTCGCCAATAATTTATCCATCCCAGTTGCAAGCATAACTGAAAACTACGTTACGATGCCACGAGTCGCGGCAGCGGATCTTCGAAATGAATGTCCTTAATAATTGACAAACCATGCGAGAGGACCATCATTAAAAGTAGCTAATTCCGTACATCAGAATAATTCAATTGAGCTCGAAAAGCTTGCTGGTCTGATGTGGAATTTCCGTGTGGAAGGTAGTTTCGTTTTTCACGGAGGAAAAAATGATCAAAAGTCTATCGAAAGTATCAAAAAATACGCACAATTAATACACAAATAATTAGCATTCCGGTACAAACGTAGTATCGGTTGCATGCCTTTATGAAACTCGGACCGAGAACCACAGAGTTTTTATTACAATGATTATAAACTCTGATATGGGAGATTTTGGAAGATTCGGGGCAATAACTCTCCCAGCCCGTAAAGAGGTTGCAAGAAATTTCGTACCATCAACATACTTCGTACTCTTCCGTGACTAACGCTTTACCCCATTTTTTTTTCACAGAGAAAATATGATGAAGTGAATAACCACTATAGACGGGAGACGTTGATCGATATACGATTTTTTTTTACTGGATATCTACGGAGAACTAAGGAGGAATGAACTTTCAGAAACTAAAAAATATAAATGTTTACTACAGGATGGACTGTTAACTCTATAATTTATTTTGTGACTTCAGACTACATTGCTCATTTTTTGACTGGAACGTTTTGTTGTTAGTCTTGCGTAATTTTTCTTCTCGCGATGGATGATCTTCCCACTTTAACGTCGTAGACAAAGTCCCCCATTTTTTTATCCGTACAATAGAAAGATAACAGTGTGCACCACGAAGGGTCAATGCCAGAGAACGAGACTTCTTGATTGATTAGCTTTTTGTTCGGTTACTTTTAGTAAAAGAATTCCAACCAATCAGAAAATGTATCGTCATTTCGAAATAAATGTCTGATACTTCTTGGGATACATATTCAAGGATTTTCCACGGATTAAACTTTGTGTGCTTTTTCGGTTACCGTATGGAAAGCGGAAAACAATTGACGAGTCAGTTTGTATAAACAACAGAATGAGAAGCTCTACGTCGATTGAACTCCAGCATAGGCGATAAAGGGAGCGCTGTAGGTTTTAGCAGACTTCATAAAATTTACGTAAGCCTGCAATACTATATACATACATTCTAAGTAATATGAGCTGCTTCAGCATTAACATTGGGTCGATTTTTATGAAGTTCTTGCTACGAATGGATATCAAGGGATACAGGGCTGCTGAACTTATATTTTAGAGCACTTGAAGGATAAAGGGTGGACAAAAATAAGATTGGTCATGTGGTTCGTTTATCCAGAAGCTATACTTACTCGACCTGATCATCTAGACGTACTTCATTTAATCACTCATCCATTGATCTTCAATCATTAATTAAGTTTAATTCAGGAGGTTGTTTACTTAGGAAACCCAAGTGGTTGCTGTATTTTAATTTTCATGCACTCATCAGTGTTTTTATCTTAACGTCCGGAATTTCCTCATCTGTACCGCGTAAGACCATGAATTCATAGGTTGTTTTAAAAGATGAAAAAGGCTCATTTGGGAAAAAAGCTACTTTATACGAGTCGAATTGTTTAGAACACTGTATACAGTTGTGACTAAAACTTCGGCGTTGAAAGAAGAGATAGAGTAACATTGAACGAATCGTTAAACTCGACGTAAAAGATGCTACAGAAACGTCGTTGACCTATTTAATTGTGTGGAAGGATTCGTTGAGAACAGGGAAGGAATAGAAATAACCATAAAGAGTCAAGAAAATACGTTTATTGACGAAACTTCCATAGTTCCTTTAGCAATGACTTCCTCATTCGAGTCGTGGGCAACGTACGTTTTTCATCATGTGTTTTCATACCTATGACCCGATAAGATACCGTTTGTGGAAGGATCGGCCTCTAAAATTGCTCATCCAGGAAAACGGACTCTCTGGAATGGTAAACGAGAATGAGAAATGAGAAAAAGACATCTGGGTTTTATCCGATTACGTTTCAAGGATAGACTCATCGAAGTAATTAATAAAAAATAGTCACGTTCCACGTTCCGTTTTGCCGGATCACAATTTAGGGATGAATTCATGAATTTGGGATTGCTGTAATCTCGAGGGGCCGATGACATTCCCCGGGTCTCGATGTTCCAACACAAATGCTGTTGTTCAGCTTCATTTAATTTCTTCGTTGAATATCATTTCACGATTTCCAATCATTTCGGATTGGAGTGGAATTGTCCGGGTGCTATTTCATGGTCTCATTTACATTTAGCTGCTTTTCTTCCACCCTTCGTTCCCATCCATTGTCTCTCGATAACGTATGGACTTAATCGCTTCAACGTCTCATCCTGATTTTTTCCCATTCATTCATTACTATTTTTGTGCCATCTTTCCTGATGTTTACCTCTTTTTTCCCATTTCACTTTATATTTCAACCCCGCAGATATCGTTCTTCATTCAAAAAAAATTGCAAGTAACCAAAAGTTCTTGCGTATGAAACTTCGTATTATCCAACGAGAATCAGATAGTTCAGGGATGCGAAGACCCCGAAAAAATGAGGGGGAAATGACGAAATAGAGAAGAAAAAAAGATCAAGGATAAAAATGCTCAAAAAAACGCGAACCGACAAAACTGTCGTCGAAATACACACAGGATTTTAAGTTTAATTTTATCCGTAGTGGACCATTGTCTCGAGTTACGACTGAAAAGTTTTTCAAAGAAACAGAGGGAAAAAAAACATGCTTTCAAGGATTTTGAACTCGTAGTTTTGGTCACTTCTTTTTCGCAGAATAAAAAACATCAAAAATGTCTTTTACCACTCAAAATTTGTTATAAGACGCTGAAAATAACAAACACAACAATAGTGGCAAATATAAGAATATTCATTAAATAGACAATAACAACGTACATGATCCCCCTTCCAAGTTTTTTAACACTTTAACGAGACTCTTTTACCCTTTCCTGCTCTCCGCGAGATTTTTCTCTTCGAATCGTCTATTCCCTGAGATGAAAAATAAAAGTTACTCGGACATCGTTGGAATTACTGAAGACAAGTACTATCTAGATCGTTGTTTTCTCCTACTTGAAATCTAATTTGAGTGCGGCACTCCCTATCGTAATCGATTGAAGTAGCGTGATGGAAGCACAAGTTTTTGTTTTTGTTCAAATGCAAACAAGGTCATACCAAAGCTACGAACGTGCAAGTATGCACTTCTACCAACGGCTTTGTCACTACGTTATATTAACAAGTAACTTATTCTTTTAATTAAATGATTCTCCGGAATGAAAAGAATATTGCAGTAACTGTATAATTCTATAATTCATCGTCCAAAGACGATTCCAGTCCATGTACAATAATACCAAATGCATCATTTTTAGCTCATTTCGTAGCTCCGTACTTTGAATAATTCGTTATAATTTTCATTCAGAACTCAGAGTATTTGTAACGTGTTCGGATTTTATACTTTTAATTTTTTAACGTTTTTTTTCCATGTGTAAATTGCGGCAGGAAATGAATTTCTCTAATTAATTGAAGTTGGCATCAGCACTCATGAAAGAACAGCCAGTGTGAACGCAGTGAAAGAATCGTGTTACGGTTGGTAGAGTGGGTTGAGAGGAGCGAAAATTGCAATGGATATCACCACCAGGAGCGCATAATTGCGTCACAAGGGGTTGGGTTTCTTACGTTTCGCGTCATTCTGGACACGCTAAGCGAATTCCACCGACCTGAATCAACTTAACAAGGGCTTTGTGTATTACCCAGATGCAACGTCGATGAGCTGCGATCTAATTTAAGTACATAATAAAACAAATATTACTATTTTTCTGTTTATTGTTGTTTTTTCGATATTACATGCCAATTTCGCAAATATTTTTCTTTAGCTCAACGTTGTTTTTCGGATTATTCAATTTTTTGCAATCATAAGTTAATTATAATTAACTTAAAGTATCGTGTGCATCTCGCAGCAGGGACCATGAAGATTCAGCTGGGCTTTTAAAAGCTTCGATAATAACCTCCGTGTTTGAATACCCTGTAAATGGAAATAAAAAGAGGAACGAAATAGATAGTTTCTTGGTGCAAGTAGTTTATAATAAAAAAGGAATGAATTGATTTTCTTACGCGCCAGGCATATTCATAAAGAATGTATCCAAGAAAATTTGTCCCTTCATCGCGATGATCCCAACGAAAGGACGATTCACATTGAACTTCGGCACAGCAGATCGAGATTTTCGATTTGAAGGCGATTTGAATGCGTTCTTATAACATTGTTCATCTCTCTCAATAGCGAGTTTACGACAATCATCTAAACGCAATTTATAATCGTCGCAAATGCCGCAAGGTCTAGTGCTGTAAGCAATCACTGCAGAGAAATAATATTTAATTAAATTACATTTTTCCATTTCTACATCAATTTGTTCGATAAAACCATTACGTTGATTATATTAAATCATAACAATATCCTGATCAATACAAATTCGAGCAGAATTTAAATTTTTTGAAAAAGTTCAATCGTAATTGTATAAGCGCCTCTTCCGAATAGATCAGAATATGTAGTACTCCACTTTAGATAGTGTCACGACAATTTTTTAAGAAAAAATATTGAAATCTATTCTCCATCCTATGGACAAAGTGAAAGAATGATGTTCAATAATCGCGCTCTGAAGGTGCGCACAGGAGGCGTCCATAGGATGGGAAAAAGATTTTAATTTATATTTTTTTTTGTTAATTGTGGCGACATTGGGTGAAGTGAGGGTACTACATATTCTGATCTTTGAAAGAAAAGGCGTGAACACAATCTAAATATGTTGCTTTAAATATTTTACCAAACGGAGGCGCTGTAAGGAAATAAAAGAATTCCAACTTACTAGTTGACTGAGCAGCTTCGAGGCCGTCTTCGTCGATTTCTATTCTGTTCTCCGTCGCAGAACCCGAGAGAATCGACGATCTCGGTGTCTTGAAGATTCCGGAAATGTTTGTGTTATTGTACGGGGCGACCGGTTTGTACTCCTGAAGAAAAAATCGTTATAAAAAACCCTCGTGCTTTAAATCGATACAAATGGTAGAACAAGAAATACCAACCGCTTCAAAAGCACCTTCGGGCCCCACGTGAGTTTTGAACCAAAACTTTGGGAGAGCAACCTCCATTTCTTCTTCTGTACTGTTTAAAAGCTTTGTTCGGTCGAAGTTTCTAAGTTTCGCTGGCATGTCCTGCCAATCGTACCAGTTTTTGTGATTCGACATTATTATGAACATACTCATTGCATTGTCCCCACTATCGCTCTGCAGAAGAAGTGATAAAAAATGTCGTTCAACAAGTTTCGCAATCGATGCTGCTCAAAGTTTGAAGATTGGAAGGAAAGTAAAGTGACAACTTGGAAGCACGAGGATTTTTTAAGGTCTCTGTCTCTCTGGCTAAGTCTGTACTAATTGGAGGGAGATTTTCTAAGTTCACAGAACCATGGGAGTTAGTGAAGTGGATTGACAGTAGGATGGAAGTGATCAGATCAATATTGCCTCCTTAAAAAAAAAAATCATTCACCTTGAAAGGAAGTTCAATGAAATGAGCTTCCAATTCATCAATCTGTCCGTGCCTAAAATTACCACGTGTGTGCATAGTGGGTGCTTTAACACTCAGACCTCCGTTGACAAAGAAATCACGGAATGCAGTACGGGAGCTGTTGAAGCCTACCTTCCAAGTCCCCTTGAAATTGATAGTATTTACGGCAATCATACTTGGATCACAACCAAAGAACTCTAAAATGATAAGAATGTTTTTATTTTAAAATGTAGCATCACAGTCTCATTTGCGTATTGCATCAAGTTGCGTTCTTCATCGAAAAAGTTCTTTGGGCTATTCAAATAATGTTGAACCATTTTTCACGATAGTAACAATGATCACGACAATTTTAATTCTCATCGTTTCGGTCAATTGATTGTTCCAATAATCATAATGAAAATAATGACGAGGAATGAATTGATATACTCACTTGGTGGAAAATAAGATGAAACTTGTTTATTCGTTTGAGCAGAAACCCATTTGCCAATTTTACTGCTGTCTATAAATCCCTCGTCGACTTCAATGGGCTCGATTTCCGCACCGAACTCTTCCGTGCTTATTTTTGAAAAATACGGGTCCAACGTGAAATTAGATTGAACGTATAATTTCATTTTCATTTGCACATCATAATTCTGTAATGATTTTCAAAGTAAGTTGAAAAAAGTGTGTTCGGTTGATAATTTTTTGAAACTGGAATAAAATTTGCTTACATTCAATTTTCCCACGAAATTCTTATAACCCAGTTTAGCCATCTCAGTTTTATTTTCCGGAAGTCCAATCGTACTAAGATAATTTTTCCTAGTCACTCCTCGAGCTCCATAGGACAACAAATATTCGATGATAAAAATGTTCAAGGGTGAACTAAAACGAGTGTCCAAGGCATTTTGAAGAGATCCCTAGTGTCCAAAAAAGTTTATTCTCAATTAATGTCCCTAATAACAATGATTTTTTGTTTTGCTCGACTCAAACGTACGTCAATGAAGTCGGACGAGAACCTGCGCATAAGATTCACTACTAATTGTTCACTTGGTTCCGATAACGAAGTCACGGTACTATTTGGTGTTGGGTTGCCATCGGAATATAATATCATGTACAATGTCACTATACCGATAACAAGTACTACAAAAAGTAATGATTGTTAGTGTAGTTTCAACAAAGTCCATAAAATTACTCAAATATTCAGTTGTAGGTGGTAAAAATAAGAAAAATAAAGAAAATTTTCATCATAATTTCAGGAGGGTGGCTACATACATCGCAATCATAAAGAGTTAATAAAATTTTGTGATAACGCTCTTCAGTATCAATTATGCAGACGCAAATTGTTTCAAATCTTTTTGCTAAATGGTCATCGAGTAATTACAGTACTTATTGTACGCAGTGCACATATGTTCGTGCGATGCTGATACACGTGAACTTTCGTATTTAATTACCCGAGAACTATGTAGAAGAAAAATCTTTTGAAAAATGTACTTTAATATTTGATACTAAAGAATATGCTCACCAACTTTTATTTAATTTTAAGCTTTTTGAAATGTCCTCTTCTTTTAACATGCGGGCATCATCTCTGAGTGTAGCCACCCTTCTTAATTGTTACAGCGAATATAACTTATTTTTGTTGTTCATAAATCAAGAAGGTATTAACGATGACATTTTATGAATATCAATATCTGTTTCGAAGTCAACAAATTATTTCCATGAAAAGTGATTCAGTTGAAACATCGTTTTTTTTACTATTAATTTTGTTGAATCACTTACGTTGCCGCATTTTGCTGGGTAGATAGACAGACCGAAGTCCAAATTTCAATACCATATGCTCGAAAAAACGAAAATGTCAGACTTTTTATACCATGTGCGACTCCGCTTCATATTTGTGCAAATGGCCGACGATGTGGAGAATAGGGAAAAAAAGCATCTGACAACAGTCATTGCAAATAGTGTGGAACAAATATTTCTGATCGTATGAACAATTGTAGATAACAATTAGAGGCCATTAATGATAAGACAGTGCTTTGTAAAAGTAGAATTCCAAGAAGAATAACCTAAAGTTTTTTTCCTGGTGCTATTTACGGATCAGCGATATATATTCGAAAATTCATTTTTTCCTTATTCGTTTATAACAGGTGCGATCGATATGATTACTTCAATTGCCACAAAATGGAGAAAAAAATTAATAAAAAAAACATCTTTTTGTGCAGCCCATACGTGGTGACGCGAATCTTGCTTCCTCAAACGAGGCCCACGTGATATTTGAAAAAGACTCTTCTGCCTGCTTTTCAAAATACGAAGACATACGTGCAAATTCTGATAAGATAAAATATTTGGTTGTTTAAATAGTTTGGAACTGAGAAATTAATTACAATTTCGCATTTCATTATGTTTATTGCTAAGAAGAAGATTCGAATGTGCTTTTATCAATCATCTCGGTCATGATAGATTTATAACAAATTTTTCAAATTAGTTATTGGATAAAATGAAAAAGAATGACCTTTTCTTGATGAATATTGTTATTTAAACATGTCTTTGTTTATTTTTCGATGGATGGCTACGTACTGGTCATCGTTTACGAGCCGCATTACGTTCCGCAGCTTTGCTGATCGTGATAAATGAGACGGTGCGTCGTGAAAAAGTGTTTTAAGGCAAAAATTAGGTTGCAGTCGCCACCCGTAATGACTAAATACGGGGAAGATGGGAATGGGTGGCGGATAATCTGATATCCTGTTCCGAAGACCGTAATAAGACCCATCTATGAACTTGTAGACAGCGAGAAATTCCCTCCCTATTTCAGTGGGTACAGAATAGTAAGTTTTGCTTCTGAAAAGATTAGTAAAATGCTGAATCCACGTGAAAACCTTTCTCACAGAAAAATCAGACTACCTTCTTCTCATTTCCCGCGGGAAATCGATTCGAAACTTCGCTATAATGATTTTATCGCTTTTAGTAGAAAAAATCTGACCAAGGGAAGTGCTATTGCTGAGCACGCAATTTTATGGGGTTTAGGTAGGGTATACATTGTAAGTTTTATACCTGCGATATTGTTGACCTAGATGCGCAAGTGCGGGATCATCGTTGAATTGTAATGTATTTCTGGGCAGTAAAAGTTCTGATACAGTCGAGGACGGTGAAACACACTTTCGTGAATTTATTGCGGTGAAAGGGCCAACTGAGTCTAGATTTATCACGTTCTGGGTGTTGGATTACAACAATGGAATAATCGTTGCAACGAATACCTGATTACGAGTTACGAGTTAGATAGTGAGGAAAGTCGTTTAATTCTTGTTACTAATACACCTTCCGTACCACGACCTCGACGACCATTGGCTCATCGACGCCTAGATTATCATCCCTTCATGTGTATTGGTAGTGAAGAAGACTTTGAGGTCGAAGACCTCAAGTAAAGTGATGAGTTGCAGAGTTGAGAATCCTGAAATCAACGTCAATTTAATTTACAGACGACGGGCGCTCGTTAGCGTTGATCCTGCCTATGACATGGACACTGGCATAGAATCTGGAAACTGAACCTGAGTAATATTTTTGACATGACATCTCGACATAAAATGAAAGGTTTTCCAGGCTAATTTGGAATCATCTCAATTTTACACATTGATCCAACTTTTAAAATGACGTTTTCGGGATAATCGATTTTTGGAGTTTTCTGTACTCGAAAATCCGAAACTAATCATTAACAAAAGAGGATGGAGTTTTATCCTGACGTCCAATGCATCTTTTTGCTCTTGTCTACGTTGAATTCCACCCTCTTTACTCGTACGTGCAGAATCGCAAAAACTCAGGGAAAAGACGTCACAAGAGGGGGGTAGCAAGTTTGCCAATGAAAATGGAAAGTGTCGAATTGAAAAATAACAATACTTTCCACCAGGTAAAAAAATTTTACACTTTACTTCTCCATCCAATAAACAGTCAAGAAAAACATATTTTCGAGTTTTTTTTTGACCTAACGACTATTAGTGCCGGATTTATCGTAGCAAACTGATGCATTAGTCGAAAATATTCTGCACAAGTGGTCGCTTTGCATGTGCCATTTGCTTTTAAGGAGTTGTCCCAGTAACGCCGCGGGAACGTTACAGAAGCGTTTTTCAATTTTTCCACGATGTTATTGATTCTGTGCTGCGAACAGGAAAGAAACAGGGAGAGAGACCGGTAGTTGCTCGTAACCGTTTGGTCTCGTGGCCCACCAGAATAAGATGTTAGAAAGAGGGTGACAAGCGCGGAAAATAAATAGGAGTGAAATGGTACTTTCGTGGATTCAAACGCATACAAGCACATTGTATTTTTCTTCTCGTTTCCGGGCCATCCGATCCAGGGTCGGGATTTAAGAGCGTATTCCACTTGAATTTTATCGATAAATCTTTACAACGATCGCCGAGATGAGATAGCATATTTTTCAGGACAGAAAATGCTGAAAAAAGATAGCAAAAACAAGATTGTCTTGTTTTTGCTATCTTTATCAATATATTGCTATCAATATCAATATAACAACAAGATTGTTATATTGAATGAAATTTCCACTCTCGCAGGACATGAGATAAAAATCTAAAAATTTACATGAAAACTCTTTCCAACAGGTACTAAAAGATGAAATACTTTCGTGATATGATAATAAATGAGCGTTGCAGATATGCGAGATGGAATGCCCCATATATATGAGTATAAGTCATTTCCGGTTATATTTTACGATGTCCCGGAATAAAGGATATTCTGTCGTTGACCCAGTACCGTCATGTGCAACCCTCTCGGGAAATCATTAAGTTCATGCATCTCATTGCACACAGCTACTAAACTCATTGCATCACACCCCCATGACAAAATAAATTCTGCCAAACTTATATCTTTTCTTCTTATTTACCGACGTGAAAAAATCTCTATCGCCGCACGAAGCTGAGAAACGCGACGGCTGTCTTCATCATGAACCTTTCGGTCTCCGATCTCATGTTTTGCTGCTTCAACTTACCACTTGCAACATCCACTTTTTGGCAAAGTTCCTGGATGCATGGACCACTTCTCTGTCGTTTGTTTCCGCTCCTACGTTATGGGCTTGTCGCCGTCAGCCTCTTCACTGTTCTCGCTATCACTATCAATCGTTACGTCATGATTGGACATCCCAGACTTTATCCAAAGTAAGTTTCTTCATCCTCTTTCTGTTCTAACAAAGCTTTTTGTGATATGTGATGTTCATGAATTATGCTGTTCATCGCCATGATTCGTTTTCTTTTGCATTGCTTCTGGCACTAATGATTTAGCTAAAGTTTGTGTTATTAGTCACTCTTGGACATCACATAAAATTTTTTACGCGCTCACCATTTGTTATCCTTCTGACATTTATATGAATGCAATCGCTAGTACGATCCACTCTTGAACACTGTCCCGAAATTAGAAGCACATACCGTTTATCCTTGACTGAGGATCCGTTCGAATTAAACTTGACTTTGAATCTTTCAGGGTCTACAAACCGAAATACCTGGTCCTCATGGTACTGGCAACTTGGATATCGGGTTTTGGGGCTCTTGTAGCAACGTGGTTCGAGCAATGGGGTCGCTTTGGTTTGGATCCGGGGATTGGATCTTGCTCGATACTGCCCGATGTCAACGGACGTAGTCCTAAAGAGTTTCTATTCATTCTCGCTTTTCTTACTCCCTGCATCGCCATTATCGTTTGCTATGCAAGGATTTTCTATATCGTGCGAAAAACAGCCCTCAAAAGCCGACGTAGAGAAAAGGCCACAACCGACCTTGTTAAAGCCAGCATCGAGGTAACTATAAACAAACATATTGTTCCCAGCACCACGCGGCATCATTATCAAACGAAGTGAATATGGACATTACTCGATAGTATGTCATTATCGATAAAAGAGGTACGGCTATCGAGAAAAATCTTACTATCGGTCGTGAAGTTTTTCTAATATTGACCGTCAATTGATATTGTAATTAGAACGAGTATTTATGAGAACTAAGCAAAATCGCTGATATTGGATCGACCGGAGCTGGACGTACATTTGATTAAGGGTTTTTCTCGACTTTGAAGATCTAGCCGTACCCTTTTACCGTAACCGTGAACTTCCGTTGGTATACTTCGGATGATTGAAATTTTTACTGACCGTAAACCCAAATCGACCTACTGCAGGATTCAATATTCATAATAACATTTTTAAACAAATTTCCAGATCAAATACACAAAGAACTTTGAAGACTCAGCAATCGGTTCAAGCTGCGGAGCAACCTTGACGACCACGGAAAACGGTGGTTCACCGACCAAATATAATGCAAGACAGAATTTGATGTCGTCGATATCGCCCAATATAGTCAACAACCACGACGATAAGTCGTTTCTAACGCGAGACGTTATTCAAATTGTGGTACCAAGGTCAAAGGCAGTGTCGAATGTGGTGGATTCCGGAAACGAGGAAAAAGCGGAGGAAGGAATTTCCGAGGACGTGGACAGCATAAACGAGAATGGAAACAGTGACGTGCATACAGACGATGAACCTAATGAAAGTTCTTCGGTGAAAATCGATGACGTTATCGTTGATAATGCAGCCGACTTATCAGGCCGTCGACCTATCATGAGCCACTCGGATCCCTGTAGTATCAACAAGTTTCGTGATGAAATAAATACGATTACCGGCAAAGATGACTGCCGTTCAAATTTTGAGCGCAGCGTAGAATTTATACCGTTCATTGATACATGCGGCGATCAACAAATTACCGATTATGTTGACCGGGATTCGGTAATTGAAAAATCTGGTAAAGTCACTTCTCAAACGATAGCGAATTTACGATTTCTCGAAACTGAAACGGTAACTGGACAAGTAATCAAAGAAGACGAAGTTCGAAAGCGGTATTGCCTTCGAGTACCCACTAGATTTCCTCATTGTTCTGACAAAATCGGTATCTGTGAAAAAGTAACTCGTACCGATTCTCAAAAATCGCGGCAATCCTCTAAATTTCTGCAAATTCTTGACACCAATAGCCTCAAAAATACTGAACGAAATAGCTCCGCTGAGACAAAACGATTTCTGAACGATCAAGAACACAATGACGATCGACTTTTGAGCCCTCTATCGGTTAGGCAGAGTCAATACAACAGTGATTTATCGGACGAGTACGGAAGCTCTAGATCCGATTCACCTGCGGACAGGCGGGATCAGTCGATAAGAAAGATAAGCGGCTTTCGACGCGAATCACGCTTTCGTAGCGTAAGAAACCGTACTTTTGAAACTGGAAAAATGAGCCCAAAAGATAAAAAACTATTGAAAATGATACTAGTTATATTCTCGTCGTTCCTTATCTGTTATTTACCGATTACGATAACAAAGACTTTCAAAGACGTTATCGACTGGCGTGGACTCAATATCGCTAGTTATATCCTAATTTATCTTACGACCTGCATTAATCCGGTTATTTACGTGGTAATGAGCTCCGAGTACAGATCGGCATACAAAAATATTTTACTCTGTCGTAGCGAATCCACAACCGCAAAAATCGCTAATAATAACTTAACGACCGGACAGGATAGCAAAAGGAGGCGAAGGGAAAGAAATAAAAATTGTAATAATTAGGAACGAAATATCAAATAATAGTAAGAAATTAAAATACAAAGCTTACGGTCATCTCCCGTACAGGCTGAGTTGTGAACTTCAATTTCTTTCTTCTCCTTACAGACCAATCGTTGATAATGAAATCGAAACTTTCAGTCGAAAGGTACCGACAATGTAGGATAATTTTTATTTCATAGAAACTTATTGGCTTCATCGATCGCGCATTTATCTTTTGACCGAAATTCAAGCTCAAGGTTCTACCTTCAACGGCAAATGACCGCAAATACAAGATCGATCGAGTGATTTAGTATTTTCACGATATAACTTTAAAAATATTAAGACTTATTCTTTCCAAGACTGAATAATATTACGATAAAAAATTATAATTATGCAAATGATGAATTTTTCATTTTTTACTTCATTTTTCGATCCTAGAAGTAAAAAAGTAGCTGATGATTCATCCATGACTTTGAAATACACGGAATGACTACGTAAGGCAACAATTCATTATGAGATCGGAATAAATTATACGAAAAATGTTATAACTTTTTTCCTTTAATACATGGCGGAAAAGGCTTTTCGTAAATCCTGAAAAGGACACTCGTAAACACCGAACTTATGCTGTTATTAAGAAATGATTGTTGCAGGTCAATTTTGAATCTGCGTTTTCTAAGTTGAGCGTATGTCTGCGATTTCTAAGTTAAGGAGTACGGTCGTAAAATGAAATAAAAAGCAATGTTTACCCAAATTTTTTTCATCTTTAGTACGATATTGACCCATGCTTCTGGAGATCTGGCGTATTCGTTGATTGTATACAAAAATATATACGCGGGCATCGTCAATAATTTGCCTCGAAAAATTATAGGATCTACCCAGAGAGAATTGAAGTTGAAAATCGCTAATTAATCGCTAATAGAATCGCTAATCAAAAACCTCGCAACGTTATTGGCAACCTCCGAATCATTACAATATTTTCTATCTGATTCACCGTTGACGAGATATCAACTATTTCTAACGACTATTCCCAACAATTTATAATTTCGCCGGGAGCAATATGGTGCAGCCTAGACATTTCAAAATTGTATTGATTTCAGCACCAGCCTCCAAAGAATTTAATTTAAAAAAAAATGCAACTCGCAAACAATTTCCGCGTTTTGTTTGAACTACTGGAACGACAAGGAACTATTGATTCAACGAGGATGTAGTTGATTTCCTTTCCGCACGGCCTCACAAAGCTCCATTCAACAGAATATTGATCTGGATGTTTATATTTTTCTGGCCAATGGAAAGGCTAGTTTTCAACTATTTACTGAAAATAATAATAAAAATAAAAACAAATTCAATGAATTCGAAGAGCATTAAATTGCAGCAGTTCGAAGAGCAGCAAATTAAGGCATGGGTCCCTAATAGGCACCTAAATCCATGGGTTCCTTTGTGCTATCCCTCTGGGTTAGTCTATTTGGTTAGTCCTCAAGCCCCAGCCCAGCCTTTTCAGCCAGGTTACACATGTTAGTGACTTTTGCCATGGTTAGGTCCCGTGTTCAATAAACATTTTGCCCCAGAGCTTGTACGGGCTTATCGAGAGTGCTGGGCAGGGGCATGGGATGTGCCTTCTGCTTTCCTCTTCTTTCCCGCATAGCGTGTCTTGTAAGCAGTCCAACGGGTAATCTCAGTCGCGCCCTGATCAGGACTAGCATAATATCTATTAAATTATTTATAAATTGTTCAATGAAATTGTTATTTGATAATACTTCAAATCAGGGAATTTGCAAAGTACAACCATGCGACATGCGTGAGTATGCAACATTTTTTCCTCCGACATATAGTCAGCAATTCGTCAGAATAAGGAACTTCCCATGATTTCAATCATTTATCCTGGAGCCGATTCATACGATCGAGGAACACCCCTCGAGACGCCACTTAGTGTCCGGAACGAGTGGCGTTAAAGTGAGCATAGCAGATGGTCAAAATTATTGATTTGATTCGAATACAGTTTTTTAGTTTAAAACAAACATAAAATTTTGTTGCTTCCACTTTTTTTTATCGAATAACCAATCCTCGTAGATTTAAGTTCGAGCGTAACGAGTTTGCATCAAACAGTTCTCTTACGTGGCGCAAGAGATGAGGTTGACACTAATGACTCACACGTAATCTTCATGTAAAATGGACGAAGCTTGGTATAACGTGTTTAAAAAAATTTATTACTCAATATTTTACAACAGTGGTGTTATCGTTTGAGACGAAAGCTACTTACTATAACGTATCGACGAACCTCATACCATAATCATACATGTAATGTATAAAAGCATGTAATATATTAATTAACGCATAAAAAGAACAAAATATTGAAAAAGAGAAAAGGCAAAGATTGTTGAGAACCAAGCTTTCGATATTATTGGCCCAGAAATGATGAATAGGATGATAAGTAAAGTTTCAAATCAAAGGGATCAATAAAAGGTTGGCCATTGTTCAACACTAATAGTCATATAACAACAATAATATTATCAAGTTAAATTACTAAATTATTTGCTAGAAAAATATTTATTTGCCCGTTGAATTGTTGTCCTGAATGTCAAGCAATCACAGTCAAATTCCTCCATCAACCAAAGGAATACACTTTTTGGGTCTAAGAATCCCGAGAAAAGTGCAAAGCTCGAATTTCTTCTCGGTTATTTATTGGTTTTTTTTTTTTTTTTTTTTTTTTCCAAGGATTTATTTCATTCTTTGGAAATATGAACCATACAAAAATGTAACCTCTATAGGTACAATCTTAAGGGTCCGTTTTCCAAGTTGAAAACAATTTGGATCGTTTTTTTGCAAGTTGGCTCTTCCTCACAGATTCGGTGTGTACAAGTAGGCAAAATATTTGTGTTTTCTTAGAGTTTACTTCGACGATTAAAATCGAGGAAAATATACACGTGAATTTAAAACAAAAGGGTTACTTTTTGAGCCATCTATTTTTTGGATATTTGAAAGTTTTTATCATTTATCTTAATAGGAACTAGTTACGATCGAGTGACGGTGGAATTTGAGCAGCTTGAAGAGTACTAACGTTGAGTGGCCACTTTTTTTCGTTGCCACTCTCCGTTCGACTTCCTTGTTGTGGGGTCACCTTCGTTATGTCCAACTTCTTTTCGCTTTGACGTTTCTTGTACTCAAGACCAGCGGCGGCACCACCGAGTCCCAATCCAGACACCAACATCATCCATTTCATTATTCTAATTATAAAAAGCGAAACAATGGCTTTATATGCTCCTTGTTAAGAGAACTGAGGCTTATATCTAAACGTTGTTTATCACACACGAGAGACATTCCATGTTAACGAGAATATTCTGGTCGTTTTGGACACTGTTGTAGGTTTCACGTTCGGCACATTTGATTGTCACTCATCAGATTTGTTCAACGTATCAACATATCGAATTTTGAATGTACCAAAAGGATAAATAAACTGTTCAAGTTCGAGTAATTATGTTAAAAAGTGTAAAAGTTATGGAAAAAGTGTATTCCTGTACTTACCCAACTATTTTCATCATTTTAAAAACCATACGTAATTGATCAAGAAACTCATCTCCCAATGTCACACCTTCCTCGATCCAAAATAACGGCAGCAAAGCGGTAGAAAAGGTTTTCATCGTCTTAACTTTTTCGATTGGGAAAACAAACATGTTAAATTGGAGACGTTTTCTCGCACTCATCGGCGTTCCGGTGACCGGTTCAAAGTCAATATCGATCTGATGATCTTCCTAGCAATTAATAATAATTTTCATTAAATTCTCGATGTAGATCTGCTGAAGTAATATTAAGCTTGAAAATCTCTAATGCAGCATAAAAATAATGTCAGATTTCAATATTATTCAAATTTTAAACTAATTAATACCTTCGTGGGACGAAGACCGTCAACTTGTTTCAGGTAACTTTCATCGGTGTCGTAAAAATGTGGCAGGGAAGCGACTATGGGGGCACTTACACAAGGGAATAAATCAAAGAGACCTTTTTTTAGACACGTTTCTTCGGTTGGACAAAAACACTTCAGTTCGGGATCTGTACTCATGTCACCGAGGTCGAGAGTGTAATGATTGGCTTTTATTCCTAAAGAAAATAAATAACATTTTTAAAGATTTCATAACAGTTACATTTTTGAATTAATTCGTAAAGTTTTTCAATGCAATCTGTTCGAACGAATCAATTGAAGTATAAATCATTTGAAATTAAAGTCATGTAATTCATCGAAATCAATTCATAATCTTTTAGCTCGAAAGAGAGGTTAATAAAAAATACATAATTTTCACCAAAACTTCTGAAAATAGGTTGAAATGCGGAAAAAAAAGGTGCACGCACTAACCTCCAACGGAAGTATATGTTCCATCCCAACGAGCACCCATACTTCGACAAAGATCGGGAGAAAAAGATACGATGTCCTCGTTTTCGAAGAGATAAGGATGAAATATTGTGGAATCGGTACCATTGAAATCGTTGCAATGACCCTCCTCTGCCCACATCGATAGTTGAGGTTCGCCTTTGAATTCAACAACCTTACCGACGTCTTTAACATCTTTTATGCCTCGTTTTACTCTTATTCTGTCCTCGAACAAAGATCCGTTCTTCTAAAATGTTCAGTGGTCAACGATCAATAATTACAGAAATAAGCAAATTACCCGAAATTCATCCGGCAATGTTATCATCTTGGAATATAATTTATTATCTATTTATTCAAAACAAATAACTTTTCCCCGATTTTATCACGTTTTGAACAGACGTTTCTATAACACGTTCATTATTCATTTTACTCCATCTTTAGATTTTTTTTAAATCATCTAGACTGTCTCGATTGGATAGAAAAAATGTTGGGGAAAAATGGACATTAAATGAAAAATTAAAAGGGTAATTTAAAGTAAAGTTTGAAACTTGAGACTCGAGACGCAAAACAAAGAATGACGGAAAAAAAGTTACTTGGTGAAATCTTCAAAAAATCGAAATAATTGTAAATTAAAAAAAAAAAAAACACAATTACATGGCCAAAGAGCGAAAATCGGTACCGGTCTTCACCCTCGATGTAAAGACCGCCGGAGTTTTCTTTGAGAAGGGAACAAACTGCGGCTCCCGCAAAATCTTTGACAGTGCAATCGATCGGTAAGCCCCCGAAAATAATGTCGTGGGCTGTTGCTTTGACGAATACACTGTCAGGTTTTTTGAAAATACTATCAACAGCTTTGGCTGAAATTATAACAATAAAAATTATTCTTCTTTTTTCACTTCTAAATCGTCACTTTCCATTACAAATTTCTTTCAAATCCTTATAGTCCTCTTTAATTATAACTCTAAAGAACATCGGATATAATAACCGATTAACGCCTCAAACAGTTGTTGCCTTTAAAAAAAAATTGATGAAAAGTTATCAAAGCATTGAATTTTCTCAAAAAAATGATCGAATAAAATCAAATCGCACAAAAAGTAATGATTAATTTCTCGTTAAAAGTTAAGATGGGACTTTCCAAAATGTGTAGTCAAATCGATATTCCTACGATATACCGATACTGTATTTAAAAAAAAAAAGAAATGTCATTAAAAAAATGTCGACTGAAGTACTTGGCGAGTTTTTTCACTGTGAACAGCATTCTCAAAAATGCTATAATTTGATAAAAAATACGGAAACCAGATTCGAAGGTTGTCGAAAACAGTTGGGAATAGCGATCCTTGCGGTAAAAGTCCCTCCTGATGACTCGTTTTTGACCGAAGAGACATGTAAATGTTACTTGCGCTACCGCGCGATTCTTGATCACAATTACGATTATAAAGTCACATGCGTCTCGTTATCATTGACGAATTCATTATGGCACTTAATAATGATCGTCGTGCCTTGTACTTCATAAAATTGATAAACACACACGATAACGGCTCGGTGTCAAGTTTAATAATAATAATAATAATACTGCAGTTACTATTTATTTGTATTTTTTAAACGATGTTATTTTTTCAAGTCTCCAGAGACATCGTTCTAATTCCTTTATCGCATTAATGCACTCCAATTGATTGTCACAAACAGTTTAGTCGTTAGTCGTTCACACGATCAATTCTTATGATTTTCGAATATGCAACAAGGCGTTATATCTCGAAGTCACCGTTTCCGAATTGGTTTTGTAATCAGTGAAAAGGAATGTAAATATGGATTAATTTGTTTTGGTTTACATGATAAAATCAATAATTTTCTTTTAATTGGAGTAATTTCTTTGAATGTCTGACCTGATAGACCAATCATTGCTGGTTTTTCTCTCATGGTCGTCATTATTATTCCCAGCATGAGCAAATGGGGAAATACAAGTTCCTCATTACCCGTTAGGCCGTTACTTTTTGATGGATTAAAAATCCATGTTATTCTTTGGCTGTACTCCACAGTGTCGTCTTCTTCACGATCGACCAAATCGACCTTTTCTTTCCATTCACTGTCAAGCATAAAAAATGTAATCCATCGAAGATAAAAAAACAAATTTCATCGAAGGAGAACACAAGTAGTTTCTTTAACAATTAGCAAAACTTGGATTTTTCGTCAAGAAAAAAAATATACACGTTTATAAAATTAAGTTTGTTGAATATTAAAAAGAACTAGTACTATTTCTTGTTGTTTCAAATAATTGAATATAATCATCCAATTGAAATAGAAATAAAAATTGAATGGAATTTCCGAGATTGTGTGAAGAATTGCAATTTACTGATCATTTTTTTTTGCCATAAAGTTTATTTGTTTTTAAATTGTTTGTGTTTTACTTTTTGGTGAAATATTTCTCATAGATTTGATTGCAGCCTGAGTTCTTACTCGTAGAAGTACGGGCCGATTTCTTGGACTATGGGTTTTTCACCCTGTTTTATTTCTGCTGGATTGGTTATGTTGAAAAGATAAACCTTGAAATCCAGTGGTATCGGTAATTTCGACCACACGTCGCGCATTTCTGCGCCTTTTTTCAATTTCACGGCCTGTCATACAAAATAGTTGAAAATATAATTAGTTAAATAATAACATTTATTGATTATGAAAAATGGAAAACAAAAATTAATTATTCATTTATTATGTAATTATGAAGATTATTGCAAATTCCAGTTCAAAAAACAATCACATCAATATTGTAAAAAATATTTTTATATCAGGTTAATATTTTAATTAATTAATTGCATCTCGAAAATATTTTACTTCAAAATCGACACTGAAACATGAAAAAAAAAAATCAGCAAACATCCTGATGTCCATCTGAATATGGATAATCATATGCGGCAACATTGAAACGTTTCGTGTCATCCTCAGGGTATCAATTAATGAAGGGGGCGGAGGAAAAGGGGAGAGGGAATATAATAACATGCACTTAGCGAATTCAATTAAACCGTGACATGTGTTAATGTTGAACATCTATGAAAAACAGTGCGGCAATAATACTCGAGAGTTCAAGGTATTTGCATGCTCGTGAGTGAATTACGTAAAACATGACTATTTTTTGTTAAAAGACAAAAAAAAACGATCAATAATTAGTTGTAAATAATTTATTCAATTGAATAAATTATGACGTATAATAAATCGAAAAATGTATTATTTACTATTCGTCCATTAGTTTGGAAACTAAAAAAATAATAAATCTTTGAAGAACAATTAAATCCAATATGTTAAGTGAAAAAGTGTAATTACAGGTACGAATTCCCGGTGTTTGGAACATTTTCACAACATTTTTTCCGTTGCAGGTATATCGATTCGTGCCAGGATTTTGTTAACGGTTTCCTTATACACAGTGTCCCACTTTAGATAATCCACGCAAATATCTTCGAAATTCGACAATTTTTGAAAAAGTGAACTTTCAAGGTCAATTGCAAGGTCAATTTCGGAGTAACCATCAGATGTCTCCCTTCAAGTCTGTAACATCGTGTCGGAACACTTTTTCAGAAATTGTCAAATTTCCAAGATAATCGCGTTGATTGTCCAAAATAAAATACCCTGTATTTTAAAAATAACTGAGATTCTTATAAGTTTTATTTATTATACTTCTGAAATTTTCGAATCAAAGTGTTTCCATTTTTTTAAAATCAATTTGGGATTTATATTAATTGAAAAAAATAAAAATAAAATAATAATAATAAATATTGAACAAACATCTACATATTTATTTAAAATATATTCCTTACCGCGCCAACTTGTGACTTGAGTAGTGGTGGAAAAGCTATCCAGCCGAAAGTTATACCGAGGAAGAACAGAGCACCTCCACCAATACCAAGTTTTTTGGGAAGCTCCATTGCAAAAGTACTTCCGTCGCGAGAACTGGTGGAAATTTGAAGCAGTTTCAATTGAATAATTCACTACAGTTCCTTTTATTACTGCATGGGTTCACAAGGGTTTGAAAAACAATATACGATTTAATCCTAAACTTCACTGTAAAGATTGTTCAATTAAACAGTCGGAAATTTGCATTGGAAAATTTCCACAATTATTTAACTTTCCAATTTTTCCATTCAGAGTGCAATTATTCTTCGTTCGGGAAATATCATCTTGTTTTTAATTGTTCATTAAATTCATTTCAAAATAACATTTCACACTTTAGTAAAGTTGGACAATCTTTATTCGAATACAAGTTTTTAGCGTGACAAGAAATCTTCTTCCATTAACTTCGCTATTCCATTCATTATGTTGTTAATTAAAATTTTATAAATCTCATTTCAATTCGTCTTATGGAAAATTTAAAGTTTTCAAACACGGAAATTTGTAATGTAAATGGAAACAAATGTTTACATTGATTTCATTTCGTACAAAATGGATGAATTTTTTGATCGAAAAAGTATAAAGTTAATAGGTCGCATCAAAATGTTTAATTTTTGAAATACGAATGTTTCTAATTCAAAAAATGTTCAAACCTGCTCGACCCAGTTTTTTGGCAGGCAAAAACAAAAGCTTGAGAAAAAATGCGAAAATGTGAAGTTGGGAAAAGAATTGAGTAAAAATTGGTACGAGCTAATTTACGCCAATCACTGATCGAGATAAATCGCATCAGCTAACGCGACAACTTTCGAGACTCCCGAGAACGGACTGACAACCAAGACCAACATAGATATTGTTATTCTCCCCTCCGCCTACTCCTTCTTCCAACAATTTCTCACCTCGTGTTTGCATGATGTTTTGCGTTTGCGCGATAAAAAGGTAAAATAAATAAAATTCACTATTGTGTATGCATTTACCTTGAGAGGTGCGTAGGGCAATCCTGCAGTAATCGGCAGGTCCGTTACCTTCACCTTCGCAACTTTTCACTCATATTTAACCAATGATTATTCCACTTTCTTCGCGTTACAATAAGGAATGTTTTACGAATTGCATTTTTTTTTCACGTATTAAACATATTCCTGGCTTATTTCATAAACTATTGTTAGTTTTTTAGCAGCAAAGGCATGCACGGGCAACTGTAGTGAAAAACTCTTTATTCCTTTTTTCATTCTGTTTACATTATTTTACATCAACCCATTGAAATATTGTATGGTTAACAAAAATCAGCTTTTTTCAAATACATTGTGAGTTCATAAAAAATGGGACACTGTAAGATTATTTTTCTTTCTTTTCGTGAATCGAAAAGTATGAGGTTTTTCCATTCGATCCTTTTATTTTTCTATTTTTCATGACGAAATAATCAGAGTAACCTTATATTGAAGTAAATGATAGTGTTCTGTTTGACGGTTTCCATCAATTACTTGGAGTCATCATGAAGTTGAAAAATGAAGTGATAACTTTGTTTCAAAAGTTTTGGTCTCCCATAGTAGACGGCGACACGTTCCTAGAGCAATGAGACTTTGTGCTCATGAGTTTTTAAAAATGTCAGCAAAACGTCAGTCAACAGACCATCCACCTCCTCTACAAAGAATTGAAAGAAAAACTTTGTTACCTCAATTATCCATTTATGATTCACCTTTGCTCCTTCGACAGTAACAATTAAGAGAGGTGTAACTTTTCTACGCCTGCCTATATTTATTAGACCACAAATGACGCAAGAAATTGCCCTATTTTGTGCTGTTTCATCGGAATAGATTGCAGGGAAATATCACTGGATACTTGGAAATGAGTCCCCGAATAACTCATATTTAAACCGTACTTTCGAATGTTACGGATTTTATGCCAGGTGAAGAAAAATGTACACCAATTAAGTATACACTTTTGTTGAAAATATGCAATTATCATGAGCCTCAATACGATCGAAAATTTACACAAAAGACTTAGATAATTGAACTGCTAATAATTTTCAGTGTACCAAAAAGTGTAATTCAAAGTTGAACGAAGTAGAGCCAAGATAGACTAAGGGGATTAGGGTTAAAAGAATAATTATAACATACTAGCAAATATTAAGTTTCTGCAAACAGTAATATGCCTAATTAACCTTCACCTAGAAAATAAAAAGGGCATTCCTTAAATAATGTATTGATTGTCCATAGTTCCGAAGCTATTTTGTCTGGTGAGGTTTGTCGGTGTCAAGTTTCACGCCGCGCTTTCCTAAGCTCGAAGGTGTAAGTCCGTAGGTGGTATCTCATAAATAAACCACAAGATATTGTAGTTCCGTTCACGCTTGCAACCCTCGAGTATCCATAGCATCTACGTTTATCAATTCACTTATGACTAACACTATGTAGGAACCGACCCTCGACTTCTGGTCGATCATTCTGAAAGACAATATTACTGGGGAATGTGCATAGCAGTGTGAAATAATGACGTAGTGACGCTGATTTCTGCGATTTAATTCTGGAAGAAATCGATATCTCTCGTATTTTTCTAGTGTTGTGTTTTTGCCCTGATAATCCATGCGGATATCCAGACGCTCTCAGAAAGTTCTACTCCTGCTTCAATGAATGCGTGGACCCACGAAGATCCGGCATAAGGAATAAAATGGCGGATATCGATAAAGGGTTAAAACTGTGTTATTCTACACTTTACACAAGAAAATCATTTAGTATACAGGGATTTTGAAGCGTAAATTCAGAAACTTTTAAGCATAAATTGTACCAATTAAATACATATTCGGTTTCAAAAAACAACTTCATTGGAGGGTTGTGTCAAAAATTTGGCCACATTCTGTCGATTTCGATTATATTTTCAAAGGCGGGTACGGCCATATGAGAGTATGTAGTGTCATTTGTTGAAATTTCGCTGGTAGATGTGGAATATACTTCCCAAAGGGTAATTGTCTCAAATATCCACGTCTGTTTTATATCCAAGCATAACTTCCTCGATGGAATCATGGTAGAGAGTCGTGGCCATCTCGGTTACAGTTACACGTAACGCCTTGGAACAACGTAGGATTTTCAATCTTAGACTGCTATGAAAACATCAAAAAGATCATAATTTTTTTTTTAGTAAAGAACTTCTTTTTACATTTTATCAAAACCTCTTTCGATTTTGCAGAGTTCCGTCATCCGTTATCAGAAGTGAAAAGCAAATGCCCTAAAGAGGACTACGGATGAACCTTTTATATTTGAGCTTCAAAAGATCATGAATTCTACGGGAATTCCTGAATTAGGTTCTACGAGGACCTAACTTACGTGACTTGAACTTTACATGACATTCCCCTAAGCACATCTTCTTAGATCCTGCGTAGAAGTTCGTACACATCGGTAGGTCATCGTTTGTCGCCTTAAATCGTGAAAAGTTTTCTGTGAATTCAATTGCATAACATTTCCTCTCATGTGGTATCTGAAATTCGACTGAACCTGGGTCTCCAAAATTAATTGGATTCCTTCAGGAGTCCGGGTTAGGATGCTCCTGAAGAGTCACGTACCTGATCAATTCAACTTTTCATGATAACAAAAAGCATCACAGCTACTGTACTTGTTCGATCGTACTCGGAGACGCCTGTTCAAGACAGCACTGCATTCGTTTGGTGATGACGCCCAGTGTCAAATCTAACACCTGCCAGTGACACCAGGGCGAAGGTTACAAAGAGTTAATAATAAATTAGTAGCAGCGCATGTAGAGTGTGAGCTCGATTACACCTGCCGCGATGGAACTGCGAAGGTTGCAAACTTTTGATTCTCAAAGCGGTATCAAAGCGCTATAGTCTTTGAACTTGCCTAGCAGGGGTCGTAAACGCTGATATTCAAAACTGCCAATGACACGGATGTGGTCGATTCTCTGAGACGAATCGATTCATCTTCTCAAATGCCACCTACTTGAATCAATTGGATAGTGACATTGTAAATAAATATTCCATTTCTTGTTGGTAGAGCCCTCGTCATTCTTGCACGGATCAATAGAGCATGAAGTGACCATGCACAAAAATGGCTGCTGTGCTAACAAAAGCACGTGTGTCCAATCTACATTTCACTATAAGCGTTGCACCGTAACCAGGATTTTTCTCCACGCGGCGCCAATGATGTGAACGTGCGGACTCGAAAAACGTTAAGTTGCTTCAATTAAAAAATGACCTACCCGAAAACTTACAATTTTTTCACCAACTTGATAAACTAGGATGGTCTTTGAAGGTTTTTGTAAATTCTTTTCTGTTTTTAAGTGTTTTAGGAGACCTGCCCTCATCAGGTTCGGTTATAGGATCGGGTCAAGATAACCCGGATAAAATGTATCGGTGTATGGCAAGGTTCACCTTATCAGGCTTGGTTCCGAACTTGCATACATACAGGACATAAAGTCATGTTCAAGGGATGTTGAGGGCTGGTTGAGGGCTGTTCAACATTCAATATACATACTGAGTACCTTCGAAATCAAGTTACTTTTTTTGAGTCCTTCACGCTGAATCCGCTATTTCAAATTGGAAAATTTGGCAACTTAGATAACAGGCAATTGCAAAGATCCATGGGTGCTTAATTTCAAGCAACTCATACGTAAGGAATAAAGGATGCCTCAAAGGATTGAGATTTCTGAATAAATACTATCTGAGATTTTGATTTGAACACTGCTTTGGTTTATTCACTATAAAAATATACATTATATACAGGTACATAGCTTGGACTTAAGTTTAAAAAAACGATTAATGGTTCAGACTCCGCCAATTCTTCATGGCTTAGTCTTACGTTAGTGGCAGATTTATTCAACTGTGATATAAACCAGCAGGCATATTTCCAGCCTCGTTGATGCTCACGATCATTAAGCCAGAAGCCAGCGTTATTTGAACCCACCAGTCATGATTTTCCAATACAAAGGACTAGATAGGTAATCCAGCAGTTATTTTACCAGACCTGATTGTAATGACTTTTTAATTGATGACCTCCATGAATTGCAACTGGGACTGGGTACGGTTTGGGTACATGGTACGGAACGGCAACATGAACAGGGTAAGGTCGATCTACGTGGACGATTTTTTCGACATGTACTGGGTAGGGTCGTGGGACGGGAACTGGGACCGCGTAAGGTCGATCAACAGGGACGGCAATATGTTTTTCGACTGGTACTGCAACTGGTCGATCAACGGGTACTGGAATGGGTCTATCCACTGGAACAGCGACTGGTCGATCAATATGAACTGGATATGGTTTCGGCACTGGAACAGCAACTGGAACTGGATAAGGTCGATCAACATGAACAGGAACTGCCACGTGCTTGGTCACCGTTTGGTAAACTGGGACTCCAACCGGGACTGGATGAGGCACCGGTTGTGGCACTGGAACTGCCTGAGGCACTGGAACTGGCACTCCGATTGGTTGGGGGACCGGAACAGCAGCTTGAAGAAAAAGAAAAAATGAAACATGAGTTCATTAAAACCATGCTTGAAAAGTGGTTAATGGTTGAATGAGTGGATCAATGTTGAGGTCTCGATGCTCTTGGAGTAAATTCTGGAATTGTTTTCATTGAAGTTGATCGACCAATGAAACAATCGTACAGCTAACAACTACCAGATTTTATTGAGTATATTTGGTATAATACTACTGACCGATTCATTCATCAAGGAATCGGAATTCATTCGTCAGGAATCGGTGGAATTAACCATTGACATAATTGAACTACTCACCAACCGGATGACTGATAAACTGTTCTGGATGATGATGATGATAGTGATGATGATCCTGACCAATGAGGTGGTCTGGATGTCCATGCGGTGATTGGGCTGGTACTTCGTGAATCGGGGCTGCTTCATGCGCGGGTGGACCATAAATGCCAGACGGTTGAAACTCCTGATGAGCATGATGATGATGTCCGTAGGCGAGATTGACGAGACCACGTTTACCGTGTTTCTTTAGAGCCTCGGAATCATTTTTGTCCTTCGTGTCCACCCTGATGGCAGTGCTGACTCCCAAAAACAGAGTCACGATCTGCGAAGCACAAAATATTTACGTTCTTTAAATCCAATGGAACGATCACCTTATCAACGAACATTGTGATCCAGAAAGTGGATGATTGATAGGTCGTTGGTATGTCTTGTCAAATAAACACAATTTTCGGATCTTATAAAAAATAGTTTGTACCAGAATAAACTTCATGGCAGATGGTTCCGAACACGAGCGTGGACGGATTGAAACTAACTTTGCTCATCAATTTTGACCTCCATAAGTATTTATAGGCCGAGCATATCCTGCATTGAAAATGAGACGTCGATTCTTCGCACTGATAGGTCTTTACCGATTCAAATGTGTAACTTTCCCTGCTTCTAATCTTGGACCTTCGCCAACGACGTGTCGAACTGTTACGATGCTAACGGGACGTTTTTTCTTTCATCCTTTCACGATAACAACAAATGTGGGTTTATGATTCAGAGCGAATTATTACGTACTCTGATTAATCCCCAGTTGGTTCCGTAATCAATTAGCTATAACACTTGGCAATTAGTGTTGAAAGAAAAAATCTACCATCTCAATACAATCTGCCAACTTATTTATTATAATAAACCCATTTTTATTTATATAATTATGTCATAGCAGTTGAATATTTCGAATCCACTATGAAATGTATAGTTTGCCGTTTCGGGAGGGAAAGTGCGAAGCGTGTAATAATGTTAGAAACTTTTTGAACTATGTCAGTGCTAACAAAATGAGTTTACATTCCACGTGGATAAAACAACCTAAATTACCATAGTTATAGTTTATCCTCTCCATTACATCTCTGTACCTATATTTATGAGATCAATGTATAAATGATAAATTTTGTCTGCCTATGCATTTGAGAAGGGTCATAGCCCGAGATCTACTTCATTAATTTCAATGAGTCCGCGACTGGAAACGAATTATTCGTCATCTGGTGCGGGTGAAATAAACGAAAAATTAAAACTTGGCGTGCATGGTTTAGGTACGGAGCTCAACGCAGGGACGCCTCTCTTCTCATGCCTTTCGTCTCGTGAATTTCATCCAGCCAACACATTTTGTACATTTTGTAGTTGCAACTATAGTTGATTGCATCCATTATCCTATTGGACCACAGAATCCATCCATCTCATTCATTCCACTGTTTCCATCCACACATTTCTCCTACAAACTCATTATACCAACCCTATCATATCTGTCCTAGTGTTTGATATCACCCATCCATCTTATCCATCCATCCTATCCATCCATCCTATCCATCCATCCTATCCATCCATCCTATCCATCCATCCTATCCATCCATCCTATCCATCCATCCTATCCATCCATCCTATCCATCCATCCTATCCATCCATCCTATCCATCCATCCTATCCATCCATC
>JACEOJ010000080.1:745103-768703 GCA_013761285.1 Campoletis sonorensis
CATCCTATCCATCCATCCTATCCATCCATCCTATCCATCCATCCTATCCATCCATCCTACGCATCCATCCTATCCATCCATCCATCCATCCATCCTATCCATCCATCCTATCCATCCATCCTATCCATCCATCCTACGCATCCATCCTATCCATCCATCCATCCATCCATCCATCCTATCCATCCATCCTACGCATCCATCCTATCCATCCATCCATCCATCCTCTGGATTCTCACAAAAAGGCTTAAATTTAAATAAAGGCTTATACATTTTAACATGTATAAAACTAAAATCGTTTTTGTCCAACTAAAATGGTACATATTTACGAAGTATAGAAACATTTTTAATTGATTTCGATTTCATATTTTTTCCGGCCAGGTCAGGTATTATAATATAAGAAATATTTATTTATTGTTGTATAGCGATCTATGTTCACACGGAGATATGTACATAAGGCCATGCCGTCGATTATGCGATCGTCGTAGTGTCAAGTCCCCTCTATTATGAATAATGAATGACGCGTACGAGTGAACTCGACGCCTTCCCTAGAAGTGGCTCGGTCGCGTTAGAAAATGAAAGTCAAGAAAGTAACCGTAGTGCAAGTGCCTTCGTTTGACGCGAAAGGCTCAACCCCTCTCTCCTCGCACCTTTACCCGGTCGATCCCGGCGAGTGGACGCATTTACACTATGCTCTATAATTTATAAACCGAGTTTACTTTTTATTCACCGATAATGATGTATCATTACGAGAATATATGTCCACATTTGTTCGATCATGTGATTGCTCTCATAAATTATTGCAATATCTATTTTCAGTCCTTTGGAATTATTTATACAAGTATGAGTGAGAAAAAAATTTGGTTTATTGAAACAGATTCTATTTTTTTCAACTAAAACGTTTAGTTCGATACTCGCAACAAAGCATTTTTGAGACGAGACAAAATAATTCGTGAATACCTCTGGAACAACTTATCGTCCGAACTAACGAAACTGTGACACAGCTAACCAAATTAATGTTAATACAACAAAATATTATGGAATGAAAGCATCTTCAAAATGGGCGTAGACGAATAAATGACACCAGTTGTTGGAACAAAATTATTTTAGTAGAGAGATTTAGTTGATTTGTCCAGAACAAATTTTCATTATATATTTGGTTAAATTGGGGTATGCTGAACCTTGATTATCGATTTTCATATTTTCCCATTCCCTCCATTGAATACTAAAGACTATATGCTCACCAAATTGCATTCAATTCTAAACTTTTTGAAATTTCTTATGCTTTTAACATAAGCATCATCGCTGAGTGTAGCCATCCTCCTTAATTATAACTTGATTTTCTATAATCGTTGATCGCTTTTTCATAAACAAACGAAATTATAATTAATTCGTTAATTTCACAAATTACATTGCCCATAATAAAATACACTTCATAAGTTTTCTTACTAACTCCCCACTTAAAATTGAAAAAAAAAAAGTTTCGAAAGAGGATAAAAAATAAGTTTTCTTACTACAAAAATGGAGGGACTTTTGGACCCTGTTATATGTTTTGAGGGTTCTAAGGATAACAGCTGAAGTCATTCGAATGATGATGCATCCATGCCACGTATTAACTTAATCGAAAGTAACAGTACAGAGTTGATGAAATTTCTACGACACTGTGACATTGATACCCAAAAATCCATCAAATGGAACCTTCAAAAATTCTCTTGGACAGTTTTTTGCATTTGACAGAATATATATTTCCGGTACAGGCGAAAAATGATTTGTTTTGAAATTCATTCCATACGGAATTCTTCACGATATTACTTTCTCAACGTTCCTTTTCATCCATAACTGGCCGCTGTCATCGTTTCACCGGAAATCAGCGTTCACTACGACGAATGAATAATAAAGCCGGAAGTGGGTCAGTATTACATACTGTCACTCGTACCTAAGCACGGTCACTCTGGCCTCCGTCATCTCGAAAGATGTAACTTTCAAGAATTCGTCTGAAATTGAGACTGTCATGACACTCGTATGTTTGTCATTTTTTATATTTCATTTTATTGTTTTTTTTTATTATTTATTCCTATTATTCCATAGAGAGTGCGCAGCGGCTGCACATTTATATGGACCGGTTACATCGAAAGTTCACGATCGACTATCCTGTCTACGGCCACGCCACACGCGAGCCAGATCGTCAAGATTTTTTTTTGTTCCGCAGCGGCCGGAAACGCGGCACAACAATCTGTCCGGTGCTAAGCATGGTAAGATTGTTAAATCCGGTCAGAGACGCCAATACAGAATGTCGAGATCTGACTGGACCACTCTCGATCTTCCACGGAAATTGTATCGATCGGGTAAATGTATAAAAGCGCTCAGCTCGACGATCAATTTAAACAGTCCGTGTTAACAACAGTGAACGCCATGTTGAGGTTTCTGGTAAGGGATCCTCTGCAAATTATTTTTTCATTCGCCATAAGCCACGTTTTCTCGTTTAATTTTGTATATTTGTCCTAAAAACTGTCAATTCAACTGTCAATTATTTTTATAATCTTACTCTAATCACTATTTTCCAAAAAAAATGATTCAAAGATATTGTGAGAATAAAATTTCACGAGTTTTGTGCACTGTCAAGAAAATATATCTTTGACATTTTTAGCTTTTACTGGCTCTCGTAAGTGGTTCCGCTTTTGGGGTGGAACCGGAAACAGAAAATGGTAAACAACGAAAGCGGGGTATTTTGAGCGATGGCTGGGTTGGTATATCAAATCCGTACGGTTATGGGCATGGCCAACCATGGAGTGATAACAGTAATCCATGGAAGGCCCTCAAAGTCTCCCCAGGACTTCATCACAGTCATGGAGGGTACAAAAAAAGTTTTTGTTTTTTTTTCAAATTTCTATAAGAAAATATTTTCCGTATTTAGTATTTATTCATTATTAATTTATGGGTTGTTAATAATTTTTATTATAAATATTGAAAAGATGGTCGTACGGAGGCGCGGACAAGTATCATTTCCACAAACATGGACTTCACATACATCCTGATATACCACACGGAAACTCACTTCCCATCTACATAACCAAGCACGTTGTAGTGGAAAAACCCGTCCCAGTACCGGAACCAGTCTACATTGAGAAATCTTATCACGTGCCAGTAGAAAAGATCGTTCCGGTACCGGTAGAGACAATAATCCACAAAGCAGTACCAGTTCCAGTTCCGGTGCCGCAGGTAAGCTCATCTTTTCAAATTTCCGGTTCAACATATTCTCAGCATACGTCATTTATCTCTTTCGCTTATAAAAGGCGATCCCATAAGTGCGGTTTGTAATAAATCTACTTCATACTTTTCTCCGAAACTTTCAATAAACTTTGACTTTTTTTTCTCACAACAAAACTAGTGTCTCTGAGAAAATAAAAAATTGATTCAGTAGCTAAATCTCTCGGGCTCACGCAACTGGCAGAACAGCGCCTTAACGCGATGCGAGTTCCGATAGTTTCAGGTTCAAATCAAATCCTGCGACTAACTCTTTTCAAAAAATTGTAACAACCCGAGTATAAGAATCCATGGATATTCAACCCTATAAAAATACATTTGGCCATTCTGGAATGTGTCATTTGATGACTAATTAAATACACCAACGACGGGCACGTAAACCAATTGAATGGCGCATGAATCGGAACATGAAAAAATCCTATCGGTTATTTCCGTCTACAATTACTTGCCGATTTAACTCTAGACTTTGACAATCCATTTTTCAATAAGAACCCTACAAAGGGACCGGAAACAACTGTAAAAAATTTAATTCAATAAACATTTATAATGACGTCGCCTTTGGTGAACATAGATTCATAAAAACTTCACAAAACAATTAAATGTTTCGAAAAATAGTAAAAACAATATCCTTTGTGAAATCTAGAGTTAAATTGGAGTTTCTGACATAGAAACTTGAAAAAATTGTACACTTCGCATCAATTTTTCATTTTCCAAAACATGTAAATAAATTACGGATCGAACGAATAATACGATGCATTATTACTATTTGTTTCTACGCAGGCGGTGCCAATTCCGATAAAACATCCGGTGGCAGTGCCAGTTCAACATCCGTATCCAGTTCCGGTGAAGCACGCGGTTCCATATCCGGTACCAGTGCCATATCCAATTCCAGCTTATCCAGGACCGTTTCATCACCACGGCGGCCATTACTATGGTGGCCATCATCACGGCTTGAACTATGGTGTTGGAGGACATCACTATTATCCCCATCATTCGTTCGGTCACGGTTACGGACATTCTTATCCCCACGGACATATCGGATTCGGACATGGACATGGTTTCGGAAGCGTTTTTGGTCATGGACATGGATTCGGTCACGATTATCATGGCCATGGCCACGGTCACGGCTATGGATTTTCACATTTCAATGCTCACGATCATTATGCCTCTCATGGACATGGTGAAAGTTACAAAGCCAAACGCAGCAAAACTAATTCGGATAACTAGACACCAAAAACGTTAAAAGCCTCATCGTTTTATTTGTGAAACAACTTATCCCGTTACAATGAATAACTACTTTTAAATATTTTTATGTGAATATATGTATATTCATAATAATACTGTAAATATGTTGAAATATCCATATTTGTAACGGTTTTCCCCGTCTGTTGTTAATAATAAATCATCCAATTGTTATCGAAATGATATCACGAAATATTTGCGTAGTTTTTGTCGTAACCTTTATTCAACAGAATTCGTTTTCCTAATTGAAGTGAAAAAATAATTGAAGTGTTAGAAAATGAAAGTTTACGATTATTAGGTCGATTCGATGACGATTTTTCGTATATTAAGAAATTCTATTTCCAGAAGAAATGGTTTCTTTTTTCATAAAAGTGATACAACTAAGGGAAAAAAATAATATCGATAACTAAGTACAGCATCGTAGGAGTTCCCTAGTAATATTCTATTGAAATGTCTCTGGAACTAACGCAAAAACATTGAAATTATTGCCGACATCAATTACCGATTAAACAGGCCATATGTCTTCGCCTCAATTTTTTACAGAAACGATATGACACGTGGGAACTATGTTGACATGCTATTTCCGTTTTTTATTATTTCTAAAAAATTGATAATGATTTTAGACATTTTTCCCGAAAGTTAATAATCCGATTTTCAAATTTCTCCAAGATCTAAAAACGTAAACTTTGAATTTTTCGTAAAAAGTTATTTCCATATTATCACTATCTTATTAAAGAATCAATGAAATATATCGAAAATCGATCATTTTCAAATCTGATACGATGCATGAAAAATGTTTCTCGAAGCTGCTCACTGCCCATAAAATGTTGCACTATACGAAGCCTGCGAAGCGCCACGTCGCGGCGTTCTATGAATTGTCTCGAAATCTCAACTCCGTCGGTTAAAATGAGCAGTTTTTTATCGACTGACAGTCCGACAGATCGCTGCAAGACGCCCCAGAACGCATTATCATAGGAGCATTGGTCCGCATTCGCACATGGAGTTGCTCAAAAGCAGAGTCAAGGCAACCAGAGGCAGCATCATCGTTACTACGACGCGATTGGGCGAGGCAACGTGTTTTTTTTCTCATTGGCTCAGTCCTCAGTTTGCCACGATCAACACTGGCGAGTGAATCACGACGTTCCGTTGAAAACGTAAACACGCGTGTCACAAATACACACAATCCCCTAATCCACAAGAAATGTCAGCCGATCTCGCGCCTATCGGCTGTGAAAAAAAACATGATAACGAAATAATCTTTATCCAATGATTCACAAATAAATACTCGCCGCGATCTCTGTGTTTATTGAGGCGTCCAGTAGGACAAAGGTATTGTTCCTCACACCCGATTCTAGTCAATTGTCAAAAACAATGCATCCAACCACAGTAATACTGTTGCTCTATTATCGTCATTTTTATTTTCACTATTTCACTTTTTCTCCTGATCGTAATATTCGAATTGACGTTTTATTGCTGTCGTGGCCTGAATTCAATTTGTGCAATCCGAGTTATGCGGTCACGAGTTTAATTGAGTGTTTATACAAAACTCACCAACATATACGTCGATCACATACGTAGATATTTACATATACGCGTGTATGTATGTCTGTTAAATTCACGATCTTTGTCACGTAACGTAACCCCATCGTAACTTCACTCGTTAAATCATCATGTCATCGATAATTATTACGCACTCAATCAACAATAAATTCTTCGATGTTTACACAGGAACATACGGATGTGTCTAATTAATATCAACGAATGTATACATAAATAAAATACAATGTGCCCAGCTCGGTCGTAGAATTTATTTCGAATTCATTAGCAGACATAACAGAAATATTCAATCTCGATAAGTACGAAAATTCGGAATATACAGGAATCTGTAGAAACGTAGTTTTTAAAAGTGATCAACACTTTTACGAAGAATTGGAAATGAGTTTTGAAAAATATGCATTAATGGTTTTATCTCGGAAACTAATTGGATGCAAATGTTTCCAAAAACGATCGAGTTTTTCTTCATTGTTTGAAATCTTTTACAAATTTCATATTAATTACGAGTGATTACTTTTTAATGAAGAAAATCGAATTAAAATCTTTTTCGTTGTATAAAAATCAGATTAAAAAATCATGAATAGAGAATAGCATATTTTTAATTCTTGGCTTAATTAATTCATTAATAATTAAAGGTTCATTGAAATCGTAATTCATCATTAAAAACGGAAAGTAAAATTTTGATCTTTACAAAATCAACAAAAATATAGAATAAGTATTGCAAATTGGCACCAGTGCACAGCCAAAGGGTCGAACAAACAAATACATTGACCCGTATAAAAAAATGAAATGATTTTTTGAGAAATGCGCATAAACAATATAATGAAATTTCAGAATAATATGGAAGTTCAGTATTAAGCATAAAATTGATAAAAACCAATAAAATGGGCGAAGACAATCATATAAAGGAGCAATGGCAGCTCCTACAAAGTCTCAGGTCAACCGTCGAAGGTTTACTAGTTTACGGAGTCTCTAACGTTTGGAACGTTTATGGCGGATTGAACAGATTGCATAGCGTTGTCGAACAGATTTTCAAGCACGGATGTAGAATATTTGATCCGCTGGTAAGTTTGAGGTGAAAAACTAATTCCATCATTTACACAAAATATTCAACACTCTTTTATTTTCTCCATTGCGTTAAGAAAATATGAGAAACGCCTATTCCATCACTTTACCGTTGCACTAGTAAATGAGAAATCAAAAGAATTATTTCTTCAATTTCGTTCCATTTTTTTCTTTGAACTGAAAAAAAAAGCAAAGGTATTTTACATTTTTGAAATTTGCCAAACAACTTTGACGCATTAGAGAAAAAATAAAATGAAACCAAGAGAAAGGTATACGAAGGAATAACGAACAAAAAATAATGCTATTTCATCAAGAATAAATATTCTTTGTCGCATTAATTTGAGCATTATTTTTAGCAGTTCTAGTCAATTACCGTCTAACAGTGCAGAATCATGTTTAATTTATTACTGTTCATTTTTATTCCAAGGGTGAACCAGATTGCTGGGTTTTTATACAAGGGTTGAACTGGCTGCAACCGTCCCTGGCAATTTCGTCCTCAGTTGTTCAAGGTGACGATTATTTGTCAAATTTGCCCGCAAGAATAACATCACGTAAGGATATACTATGGATGTACAAAAGGTAATTATTTTTTGTCAAATTTATAAATGTTACGCTCTAAACTTTCGAATATAAATATTTTTCAACGTAAACTCTGGTGCAACGGGGTCACAAATGAATTTTTTACGTTGAAGAGAATGGTTAACACTGGAATTTGTTGGGGGGTCCAACTAAAAATACCATCTCTATTCATTGTTTGTTTAATTTGAAAAACTAAGACAAATTTATCACCGATTTTGTACTTGAATCCTTAAAAAACATTGTTTCATTGTTCTTACCAAATATTGAATGAAAATCATGAGCTCTGCTCAAGAAAACACAGAATTTCTTTGTGTTCCAACGATGCAAATTTCAACATCATAGAGAATGGTGAAAAAAAGTTTTTATAAGGATTGATTTTAAAAATCCGATTGAAAACCAATATAAATAAAAATAACAAACACGTTACCAAAATGACAAAAAACACACATAAATTCTAAAAAGTGCTGAGAAAATTGATATTTTTTATTTGCAGTTTAGAGAGTCACTCACTTTCTCAAAAATTATCCTGGCTTTTATCGGACAAAGAGCATTTGATGTCTTGTCTCGAGCCATGGGCCTTTCTTTGTCAAGAAAGTTTGGCTGAAGCGACGCTTATTTGTCTCAGAGCTGTAGAGAGGAATCAGGCTGCGCTACTCACCGAAATTGACCCCTGTTTGGTAACGTACCATTTCAAGTATTTAAGCCAAAATTACAAAACAAAATTGAAGATGATTTTCCCTTTAATCATTCCTATTCGTTTCTATTCTTGGCAATTATTTTCGGCAAAAAGAAAAAGTAGTAAAAACGATTGGTTGCAACTTAAAAAAAAAAAATTTCACCGTTTTTTCGTTTTTCTTTTTTACACACAGAACAGTGAACTGATATTACTTGTAAATAAAACTGTCGAATAAATCGAAATTTTTCTCGCGTTTCTATGTCTCGAAACGTTAGTGACAAATTCTTTCACAGACTAACACTCGAAAAGGCACATGCGCTCTTTTTTTTATATCAACTCTTACCCATGCCAAATTCCATACTCAGCATCCTAATAATTTTTACTAATAATCGCGAACCCAATGTGGCTTACGCGCGCCCTTCTCTTCACTATGGCTCATCGGAGTCGGCGGAGCCTCAAGCGTCTGCATCGGGCCTTGTTTGCGACGGTCCCAAAGAGCGTCACATCTCTCAGTAGTTGACTTCCATCTCTTGAACCGTACACTAGTGCACTTTCCCAATTGTGACCAAAAACTTGATCCCGCAAACCATTAATAATTACAAATTTGTTTTCATCAGTTTTTACCGGGCGGTCGTTTTTTGAAAAACAGTCCAAAACGTCATCGACGATCATCCTCATATCCTACGAATTTCGGAATTATAAGGGATGAGATGCCGAGAAATTCGTCGCTGGATTCAGAGGAAAAAACTGGAAGAATCGAAGGGGCGGACGGAGTGAATGGAGAAGGAGAAAACAATCAGATTTTGAGTAGCGAGGTTGAAACTGATGATAGAGAAAAAGAAATATCTTTAAAGTCATGGAACAGCTTGCCAGTGCTTTGCAAAGATCACGAAATTTGTCAAAAAAATTGTCCGCTTCCGTTAACTGTTTTTATGGCATCGAATCGGCCCGAGGAGGACGTGACTCGTGCCGAAAAATCGATAAAACTCGCAGACGTGATTAAAATTGATTACAGCGAAGCCAAAACGACAGAGACGAGTTCAAAAAAGAATTACCTTTACGGGAAAAAGCCAAAAACTCCACTTCGAAAATTAAGGCACAAGAAGAATTGCCATCTGACGAAAAACGATAATGTTGACGCTCCTACCGTTCAGGAACTTTCGAAAAATTACCGCACCGAAGCGAACGCAAGTTCTTGTACAACAAACAGTGACAGTTTTTCCGGGCATTCGAAGAATACCGACTCGCCGAGAATGCGAAATTTCGGGGACATTTCTAAAGATTGCGAGAAAAATTTCCAAGATAATAGGAAAGATTCGTTTCTTATTAATTCTGAAAAGCGAGAAAACAGTAACCCTTTGAGCGACAAAATAAAAATCGAGACTCATCAAAAAGTGAGGAGAAAAAGTATTTTTTCGTCCGGTTCAGCGCCCGAATTTTCCGGCTCTTGGAGCCTCGGGGTCGAAGGCCAAAAGGATGTGAGAACGCCGAAAAAAAGTTTTATGGAAGATGGCGGTTCCAGCATTCAACCTATGGCCACCGGATATTTTCCACGACCTCTTGAGGGACAGAGTCTCACGAGTTTTCTCTCTTCTGCACAATTTTCACGTGCCAATGCCGAGCTCGACCGTGAAAACGCCCATTTCAGTATTTCTGAAGCTATGATCGCTGCCATTGAACAGGTAGGCACAAAATTGAGGCAGCAGAAACCTCAATTCCATTTTTCCGGCCATAAATATTTTCAATTTTTCTGATGACTCATACATCGAGGATGAGTAAAAAGGAGTTATGACACATTTGTTACTAACGTTTATGCTTCAACGCACAACGATATCCATTTCAATTCTGTTCTCAGTTGATTTTTGAGAAGACACATTATAGAAAATTGTATTTAAAGTATGCAAATACTTTTTGTAGTCACTGTAAACGTGACCATTTGTAAATTTTTTTGCAATAGATTTTTTTGCACGCCACCTCAACAGCGCCATGTTTTATTTTGAAAAATGAAACAACGGTAAAGTTCCCATCCAATTGGGGCTTCAATGGTCTTCCGATACAAAACTTTATTTACAAATTTTTCATACCTGCTTGATACCCCTGAAGGTTTTATTACACCACCTTTGAGTCCCTACATCAGGAACAAACTTTCAATTTTATTATTCGATGTCAATTTTGTGTACATTGTGGATTGGAGGTGAACATTAGCATCGAAATTTATGAAAAATTGTCGTAGGTAAAATGCAATCGACAATTGCGTTCAATAGACGAAACTGTGGACGAGAGTGACGAGGAAATAAACAATTTGAAGCAACGAATTCGTATGAGAAGACGACAAAGACAAATGGAGCAGAGGAAAGTTGGCAACTGGAGCAGGGAACTTTTGAGCGACGGAAAAACAGATAGTACGCAATCACGATATGCCTCTTTTCGGAATAAATTTTATTTCAACGAATAATAACAAATTGTGTTAATAACGGCAATCTAAACAAATTTTCTTCAGCTACGACTACGGATCAAAGTGTCAGTCCTTTATCCAGCTCACCGGACACTCCATCTGCTACGATGTCCACGGATGGTGTGGACGACCTTGAAATCGATGATGCACGAAATTTGTCTCAACTGCGGTGTTACGGTAAGAATTTTCTGCTAAAAAAAAATGTTTAAACTACTAATAACTGAATAAAAGTAAGCCAATTTTTAATTCGATAAAAAAGAAAAAAAAAACAGATTGAATTAATTTATTTTTGCGATATTAGAGAAACGTCTTTTTCACAAACCAATTATTTTCAAGGAGCTTCCATGTCAATGGCGTCTTTGTACTCGGACGCGGATTTATGTCGATCGTCTCCGAGACGAGGGAACGAATCCACTTTAGTTGACAGTATAATTTCGGCCGAAGGAGTTGCTCTTTGTCTCATAAGTCGATTTAGCGAGAGACATTTACCGAGAGCTAGCGAATTGCAGTGGCTCGTTTCCGAACAAGATGCTCCGCAGCAGGTATTCAATTTATTATCACAAACTAAAAATTCAATTTCCGGTTATATTTAAATTATTTTATCTTTCCTTCTTAAATTTGAATTGTTTTGCTGTCTTTTGTTCCAAACTCAAAAAGTAGTATTTCGAAGATTTTTTTTGTATTGCAAAAACCTTTAGAGAAAGTGCATAAACTGATTGTTTTTAAACTCGAACAATTAATACGAGTTCAGCAATCAAAATGGTCAAAAAATAAAAATTATAATTTGTATTTGTTCCGATGAAAAAAAAGTTCAAAATAAGTCAAGATTTTTTATCGTTTCCCTCAGCTTTAGTTATATTTTGCCTTAAATTTTTGTCTTGACATTACAATTGAATGGTTCAAAGCTACTGCCAATGCCTAAAAATTGGTCACCTAATTCTATGGACGAAGGACAAAGCGATGAAAGTGCGAGTCAAGTAATTCCATTGAGAGGAACAATTGAGTGGGCTCCTCCGCGGCCTCAAATTATTTTTACACCACATCCACCACCAGCGTAAGTGTAAAAAACAACCAAGTTTCCCGAATTAATGAATAAAACAATGAACAAAAACTTCATCGTATTCAAATCTCATATTTTCGTTTCTAAAATAGTATTTACTGCCATAGAATTCTTAATATTTCAAGTCCGAAATGTTTACGCGATTAAAAAGAAGAAAGAACAGTATCGCTTTATGATAATAGTGCATCGTCAAAGTGTTTTTTCACAGAATTTTTTATTCGATTTTGAGACACATTCAGAGCATGATCCTGAAACAACGTGTGGAATGTTAAAAAGATTCATCTTCCTGTATTCGAGATGGATTTTTTTGCTTTTTTCCTCACTTACAAATAAATACACGATAAAGTTCGTAAATTGAAAAAAAAACGTTCGTTTACTTTCGAAGATACAGAGATATAAATTATAAGCTTCGTGTATTAGATTTTTCTTCACGCAAGTTTATTTTTGCTATAAAATGTAACAATTAACATTATTATTCCGCAAATTGTATGTCGGTTTTCAACAATTGCCCAGAAAGTCAACTTTTAAAAGTGACTGAGGCGAGACTATCTGCGTTAAAAAATTCATGGGAATAATGATTCGATCTAGCAATGGAATAATTTTGAATTATCGATTTTTTAATTGCAGGAAAAAAACTCTGATCGCGAAACAGAATTATAGATGTGCAGGCTGCGGAATGAAAGTTGCGGTCGAATATGCAAATAGATTCCGTTACTGCGAATATCTTGGAAGATATTTTTGTACCGGATGTCACACGAATCAAGTAGCGCTGATACCTGGAAAAATATTGTCCAAATGGGATTTTAACAGGTATGGAAATATTGATATTTCTAATTATTACATTATTTATGATTCGATTGTCAAACATTATATAAATCCTAGCCAAAACTTTAAAAAAGTAAAAAAAAGACGCCAAGTACTTTTTATTTTCTATTTCTTTGCTTTCTGTTTTCAAAAATAATTGAAACCGGTTTAACCCGGTAATACAGTCTAATCTATCACCTCGCAAGTTCGACGCTGAGATTATTCAAAAACTTGGCGTGCATGGTTAAGGTACAAAGCTCGGGGAAGATACACAGTTGAACAAATTCTTGCAACGATTTTACGCTAAGGAAGAGGCCGCTATTCCCGTATGGAAAATACAAGTTATTGTAGTGATAAATTGAATGGATGCATAGGGTATAAATTGGATGTAGAGAATGGATAGATGGATAGGTTCGACGGATAACTTTACTTCGCTAATTGAGTATACGAAACTGTTGTTGATATCACAGTTGCATTAGCAGAAGTTGCGTGGATAGTTATTTCATAATATAGTGAACAATCGGCGTCAAATAAACGTTCGGTTGACTCAAACCTACGCAGTTTAAAAAGTAATCAAATAAAAGATTCATTTACACGAGATTTTTTGATTTTGCAGATATCCGGTGTCAAACTTTTCCTACAGATTGTTGGATCAAATGGCTGTTGATCCATTGTTTCAGGTCGATGATTTAAATCCACTTTTATACAGGCGTGTAAAACAACTCGAACGAACGAGATCATTGCGCACACAATTGTACTATCTCAAAGATTTTTTATTCACGTGCAGATTTGCCCAAAGGTATTTGACTTTTTGTAAATATGTTACATTTATTTTGGGAAAAGTATGCAAAATTTGCAGCACTTTACACATTTTTTCAATGCCGCTTATAACAATAATGATGATAACTATTTGAAATAAATTAATTTGAAACTTAGTGTTCAAAATGACGGCAAAAAAATAATGGTGACAAATAATTTGATCCACGTCATTGTTCTCGGGTGAATTAAACGTTGTTAGTTTATTTTTAGTTTACAGGTTTATGAGATGTAAATTGTTGCAATTATTATTTCTCTTGCAGTGTCCAGGAAGCCCTGAAAAAACAACCGAACTATATTTTTAACGATCCACATATTTATTCTATGCATGACTTGATTGCCGTTAAAGTTGGAAGTCTGGCAACGAAATTAAACGAACTTGTGCAAGACTGTTGTGCTCACGTTTCTGAATGCGTGGTAAGTTTTTGTTTTTACATTTATAATATGTTATGTATTCAAAAGCTTTATCTGTTGATGTGAAAAAATGCACATCCGCGATTTTTAGACTCGTTTTCGAGGATTACAATAATTAAGAATCAAACAATTATGGGAAACAATTTGGTTGGATCATCTTTACAATAGACAATTCCTTCTCGTCTTTTATTTTAAAACAGTTAAAAAACTGAGTCAACCCTCAAAATATTGACTAGCGTTGACTAATGATTTTTTTTGTTTCACAGCTTTGCGAAGCTCGGGGTTTCATCTGTGAATTGTGTTTCACAAAAGGTAATAATTCGAACATAATTTTCCCATGGGAACTATCGAAGGTAACGAGATGCAACGAATGTGGTTCGTGTTTTCACATCGAGTGTAAAAACGTGGCAAATAATGTGTTAGACTGTCCGCGTTGTCTGAGGCTACGTGAGAGACGATCGCTCAAAGATTAATCTTTCTGAGCGAAAGAGTTTAGCGACCCAAGTGAGAAAAATAAGAATTTTTCTTCCTTCACGAAAATATTTATTTAGTTCAATTACAGAAACGTTTTTATCTCCATTTTTTTAGTCATCGTGAGTCGCCTAGTCGTTTTTTAGATAAAGCATTAAACGTCACTTTTACATTCCAAAACTTCGATCCCTGTTGGTACGAACGATTTTCTTCGTAAATGTTACGAAAGCTTTTTGTTTGTTTGCTGAGACTTCTTTTAGCACATTGTTTTTGGTAGAGAAAAAAATCAAACATTTCAAGTAGTTTTGACATTTGGAGAAACAGCTGAATCAAAACATTCCTAAAACACGTAATTGCTTGTTGATCAAAATAAAATATAAAAGCTGTCACTTATTCAAAAGGGTTAGAAACTTTTGCAATGTAAGAGCGAAGTGAAATGACACAAATATACTTTTGAGGGGGTCAAACGAAAAAATTGAAATTTTTACATAAAAATGAACAAATAGTTTTTTGTTAGTCCATTGCGGCAAGAGTTGGCAGTTTTGGTCCGATTCTATTTTAATTACAACAGAATTTCGCAAATTTGGTCCACCTTCTAGGAGAATTTAAAAAAAATTGTATTATTCTACAACATGCCAATTTGAGTTACGATTTTGCAAAAAATTATTCAATTCAGTTTACTCTATTTTCGATAATATGAAAAAATACCAAATTGCGAAGATAATTGCAAAACTTGGGGAGAGAAAAATTTGCGGAAGGTGGAAATAAACAAAAAAAAAATCAAAATTACATTGAAATTTCATGTTAAAAAAGAATATTTGAAATAATTTGAATTATTTATTTGTTTTAACAATTGCAGAATCTTTATTTTTCATTATAAAAGTTCGTTATGATTGAATTTTCGTTAATAGTTTCTTCGTACTTTGATCTCCTTGAATAATAATGAAAAAATAATTATAAGATGCATAAATCGCACTTGAAGTATTCTTCGATTAATTTTTCTAATGTTTGATAATAAAACGTAAAAATATTCTGCAAATACTTTATTTTTAAAAATTCATGGATTTTTCTATCCTAGCGGAAAGGAGAAGCCAACCAATTGCAAAATATGCGCAAAGTATCGGTAATTCTTTTCATTGACAATTTCCCTAAAGAAAAACATGGAAATACATAAAGTTCCTGAGATTGCAGATCGAATGTTAGTTATGAGAATGCTTTTAATTTTGCTTTATAATCACATTCCGATAGAAAAATTAATCGAATTTATTAAATGTTTTTCAAACGTTAAGAAGAGCGAAGCCACGCAAGAAAATTCTTACAAAAATGCTTGTGCAATGTATATCGATTTTTGTTTCACGCATAAAAGTGGAGTCTACAACGACGTCAAACTTTTGAATGAATGAGTCGCTTAAATCGATTAAAATGAAATAAAGCTTTAGTTCAATTAAGGAAGAATATGAAGTAAAAGGTTATTGAATTTATACGGTTTAATTTCAACGAGATTAATATTTCTAATTTGAGAGCAATAAAGACTGAAGCTTTGTCAAATTGATCTTTATATTTGTAATGCAACGAAATGTAAATTGGAAAGAAAACAAAAAAAAATGATTTTCTTAAAGCAACTGAATGTAAAAAATGTGTTTCTGTGATTCACGATTTAGCAGTACGTGTCATATAATTCGATAACGCTATTTATAGTAACTTGTATTTAAAAAAAAAATCGAAAAAATTGTTAAGTTATCGCTGTTGTCTGTTTTACAAAGAAATTTATAATAAACAAATAATCTGCTCAATTCAAGTGTTTTTTTTTTTTCAACCCTTCTTTGCTTGCGTGTCATATAATAATAATAAACAATTATTGCCAATCGTCTGTCGTCTGTTGGTGTTGAAAATTGTTGATTCTCACGAATATTCCATCATAAACCGCGCAGTTTGAAATTACAGTTTCCAACGACTGCAGATTTCGATTTCCAACGGACAAACTTTTATTCTCCTATAATTACTTATCCCCGAAAAATAGCAAAGTAAACAAAAGCAAATATGGAACTAATTGTGCAAAAAAATATTATCGTTTCGTATTGAGAGAGTCGGTGAAGTCTCGGGACAAGTACATTTGACAGTCCGGTCGTCCGCTGGCTTGTGTTCTGTTTCTTCGATTTTGTACAATTCGTTAATGAAAATTAGTTTTATCATTTTAGTTTATTATTGCTGGCACGCATTCGGAATGAATGAATAGGTGCGTAAGGATGGAAGGCCGTTTACTGAGAAATGGGAAATGTTAAAAGTTTATTGCAACAACGAAATGAATAATTCGACGATCTTAATAGTTACACGTGTACCTGGGTATTGATTATTAAATTTTGTAGATAATTTCAAAGGCGACAAGGAAGGTCGTACTTGTTTGCTGTCTACACTCGTAACATCTCCCCTATTATAAACGTACAAAACATAAAAAGAGATATCACGCGTTGCCTTGTCACTCGTTGAAATCGCGACGAACGTAGATTTTGACACTCGATTGTGTCGTGTGTAGGTTTCTGGTGAGAAAATATTTCCAATAAACGCGGCGAATTATGGCTCCCAACGGAGCGATAATAAAAGAAAACTATTTTAAAGAGACTGGTAAAAAAAAACGTCCCGTCGATCGTTCAGTCGGGACAATGAATTCGAACAAAACAAATCGCAATAAAATGTATTTTATCGGTATATACTGCGTTCTCGTGTATTTTGGGTCTCTCCAAAAATTAGTCTATTCAACCGACTGGGTAGACGAGTTAACAAGATCCATAGTCGAAGATTCGGGATTTTATCAAGTGAAGTTAATAACACGGCTCATTGATAACGGAACCCTTACAGATCCGCTGATCGAAGAATTGTCAGTGAAATTGATGCACAATTTACCTACAGTTAGAATTGATCTCGGGAATAATTTCGAACCTCCGGTAGATTTAACGTCCGGTGAAGTTGGAGCAATTACTCCAGTCGATACTTCGGCGACTCTTTTCCTTCTCGTCATCGAATGCCGCAAGAGTTTGCCGATTTCAATGACGAAAAAGTTCATCGACGTCGTAGCGGAAATGGCGACGTACCATTACAGTTCGAAATATCTTGTGATATCTTTCGTTCGATTCGGTCGTGACAGCCTCGAGGAATTGTTGGAGCACGCTTGGAAGAAGAAAATGCTTGACTTTACTATAATCGAATTGGTTGAATCGCAAGGCTTGAATCATTCGATCGCGATTAAACATACAGCCGCATCACCGATTATTCATCAGCTCAATCCATTCAAGGGCGAATACTCGAAAGCAAAAATTCCGATGAATAAGAATGATCTGTTTCCGGACAAAGTTAGTAATTTGTGGGGTTACAGCCTGATGACATTTGGTACTGTGTCCGCAGATAGTCTACCGCTTTTGTTACTCTCGCCAAAAGATCGGATACTGGATGCACTTTTGGAAAAACTCAATTGCAGTCTTGATTTCGTGATGGACCCACGGGATAGAAACTCCATTTATTCCGTAATAGAAAACAACAACATAGATCTCACCACTGACGTACATCCGTATTTTTTTGAAGACGCCTGGGAAAATACGCAACGAACAACAATTGTAGAAATCGATCAATTTTGTCCTCTCATGCCGATTCTGCATGAATATGAAGCAGCTTCATTCACAGAATTATTAAAGGCGTATGCATTGAGTTTTGGTATTGTATTGATTTTCTGGATCTTCTTGCGATTACTTCGATTCAGGTCATATTTTTCGCGAATGTTCACCATTGGCCGCGTACTTTTCGGTATTTCGGTCACTCGACAACCCGGCCCAAGAGTAGAACGTATTATTTTTACGTCCTTACTCGTTATTTTCGCTGTGTACTCGTCTATAATTTATGCTGCGATTACGGACATTAGTTTAAGACAAATCGGCGAAGTCAAATTCGAGTCTTTAGAAGATCTTGACAGTTCGGGATTAATACCCTACATCGCGGAACGCGATTTCATAAGAGCTCAAGATGTTTTCATGGGTCCATTGAAAAAGTTGGGAAATCAAATGAATAAAGAAAGGACTATTTACAGATGCATCGGCTTGATAAACCATCAAAAAAAAGCGGTTTGCTTTACTAATAAGCGTACGGCAAAATTTTTCATCGCATTGGACACAACAAAACATCCAACAATTAAATTAGGCGAAACATGCTTGTGGCACGAGCCCTTAAGTTTTATAGTGGGTAAAAGATCACCATATCGTTCGAGGATCGACGAACTGATTATGCGTCTGCTAAGTTCTGGAATTGGGACAAAACCTGCCTTATGGGAAGATTCGTATTTCAAGAAAAAACTTGCACTCCCAGAAAAAATAGAAACGATGAACCCTTTACCTCAGTTGCTGGCAGTTAGTGTTGTTGGTTATTTACTTTCGATTGTCGTTTTTGTCGGAGAAGTTATCTATCATCATGTATCATTGTATATCAAATCGAAAAACAACATGGTCACATGCATTTAAATAGTTAAATATGAGCAAGAAATCATTACCCTACGATTAGGGTGACTAAAAGAAATCGAAAGTTGCGAGGGTAACGATTCTTTCGGCACCTTGTATGCACATAAATCTTTGGGTTGTTTTGGGCCAATGCTTCTCTTTTGCTTCAATTAGCGTCTTAGGAAAAATTGCAAAACATGCACTGAGCTCGCTTGATACCTATACTGAAATGCTATGCTCAGAAATTCCCGAAATCATCCACAAAAATTCGAAAATAAATCGATCTCATAAATAACAAATGGAAAGGAAAAAAACGAACAGATTGAAACTTAAGGAGGGTGGCTCCACACGCGACAATTTTGCCATGATAAAAGCATAGGAAAACTCGAAATGATTAGAATTTGATGAAATTTGGTGAGCATACTCTTGAGTATTGAATATGAATATACGAATTTTTCAAGATTTCTCTTCCATTGGTCAGTGAATGGTTCCACAAATCTTCTATTATTAATAATTATAAGTACATTTCCTGGAATCATAAATAGCTGCACATGTCCTGGTAGATTTTTTAAAATACTCGACCACTGAGAACCGCAACGTTTGTGTTTTATTTTTCGATTTTGTTCAATTCTTCAAAGAACTCGGTTCATAGAAGAGCTAAATCTCGCATAATAAAACTTTCGAATGCGTTATTGCATGCTGGCACGCATTCGGAATAAATTAAAAGTTGCATATAGGGATGGAAAGCCATTTCACTGAGAAATGTCAAATATTGAAAGTTTATCGCAACAACGGAATGATAAATTCCACGAACTTTATAATTTCAGTCGATATTAAACCTCTACTCGGGTATTGGTTTTTAAAATTTTAAGTTGATTTTACAACAGATATGAAAGGTCATACTAGTTTACAATGTACACTCGTAAAATCTTCCCTATTATAAACGCACAGAACATAAAAACATATCACGCATTGCCGTGTCCCGCGTTGAAATCGCGGCTAACATAAATTATATATGGAACTCAATTTTTTCTTGTGTAAGTTTCTGATGTGGGAATACTCTCCCAATGAATAATAACGGCATACACGGGAGTGATAATAAAACAGACTCATGAAAAAAAAACTTCCCCTGGAACTTTCAGTCCAGCCAATGATGTGGAACAGAACAAACCGTGAGAAAATGTCTGTAATCGGGATATACTGCGTACTCGTATATTTTGGGTCTCTCCAAAATTTAGTCCATTCGACCGACTGGGTGGACAAGTTAACAAGATACATAGTCGAAGATTCGAGATTTTATCAAGTGAAGTTAATAACACGGCTCATTGATAACGGAACCCTTACAGATCCGCTGATCGAAGAATTGTCAGTGAAATTGATGCACAATTTACCTACAGTTAGAATTGATCTCGGGAATAATTTCGAACCTCCGGTAGATTTAACGTCCGGTGAAGTTGGAGCAATTACTCCAGTCGATACTTCGGCGACTCTTTTCCTTCTCGTCATCGAATGCCGCAGGAGTTTACCGATTCCAACAACGAAAAAGTTTATCGACGTCGTAGCGGAAATGGCGACGTACCATTATACCTCGAAATATCTCATGATATATTTCGTTCGTTTTGGTCGAGATAGCCTCGAGGAATTGTTGGAGCACGCTTGGAAGAAGAAAATGCTTGACTTTACTATAATCGAATTGGTTGAATCGCAAGGCTTGAATCATTCGATCGCGATTAAACGTACAGCCGCTTCACCAATTATTCATCAGCTCAATCCATTCAAGGGCGAATACTCGAAAGCAAAAAGTTCGATGAATAAGAATGATCTGTTTCCGGACAAAGTTAGTAATTTATGGGGTTACAACCTGACGATATTGGGTTCTGTGTCCGCAAATGGTCCACCGCTTTTGTTACTCTCGGCAAAAGCTCGGGTACTGGATGCAGTGCTCGAAAAACTTAATTGCGGTCTTAATCAAGTGAAGTACTGGCCAGGGGATGGAAGGTCTATTTATTCCATGATAGAAAATAATAACATAGATCTAACCACCGACGTATATCCGTATTTTTTTGAAGACGCCTGGAATGACACGCAACGAACAGCAATTTTACGAATCGATCGATTTTGTCCTCTCGTGCCGATTCTGCCTAAATATGAAACTGGTTCATTCACAAATTTATTCAAGGCGTATGCATTGAGTTTTGGTATCGTGTTGATTTTCTGGATCTTTTTGCGATTACTTCGATTCAGAACATATTCTTCGCGGATGTTTAGCATTGGGCGCGTACTTTTCGGTATTTCGGTCACTCAACAACCCGGCCCAAAAGTGGAACGTATTATTTTTACGTCCTTACTTGTTATTTTCGCCGTGTACTCGTCTATAATTTATACTGCGATTACGGACATTAGTTTAGTCAAAATCGGCCACGTCGAATTCGAGTCTTTAGAAGATTTTGACCGTTGGGGATTAATACCTTACATGAAAGAACGCGATTTCATAAGAGCTCAACATGTTTTCACGGGCCCATTAGAAAAGTTGGGAAATCAAATGAATAAAGAAAAGTCTATTTATGGATGCATCGCCTGGGTAGAAAATCAAGAAAAAAAAGTTTGCTTTACCGATGAGCGTTCGGCAAAATATTGGATCCAATCAAGCATGAAACCTCCAACAATGAAATTTAGTAAAGCATGCTTGTGGCACGAGCCGTTGAGTTTTATAGTGGGTAAAAGATCACCATACCGTTCGAGGATAAATAAATTGATCATGCGTCTGCTGAGTTCTGGAATTGGGACAAAACCTGCCGCATATGAAGATGTCTACTCCAAAATAAAACCCGCGCCCCGCGATCAAATAGAAACGACGAGCGCTCTACCTCAGTTGCTAGCGGTTAGCGTTGTTGGTTATTCACTTTCAGTTGTCGTTTTTATTGCAGAAATTATCTATCATCGCGTATCGGTGTACATAAAATCGAAAAAACTATCACCTTCCTCACATTTTCCCTACACCGCGTAGAATTTACCAAGTAACAATACAAAAAAAAAATCCGTTCACAGAACTAGATTTTATATCGACTAAAATAATTTTAATGATCCGCACACTGATTAAATCGATTTCCTGTTCGCGAGTAGATTCGTAACAAGAAAGACGTTTTTCATGTTTCCCTCGCGATATTTATTAATATGTTTGATATACGGAATGACAGGATTAATTCACACAGTGTCGGGATCACGAGATAAGTACAGTGGTGTGGAATATGTGAGAATATGCCAGAGATCTGAAACACAATTTTCTATTGAACTAATACTTTGCAGCACACGAATAACAATTAGGTTGAAAATTTGTTAAAGCGTGGTACGGATGTCAAATATATTTGTTTAGTATAATAAGGATTGACAAGCAGTTATTTACCCAATAATAGAAGATAATTTATCATTTTCTTCGAGTGTTTCAAAACGATAAAACAGCAATGTGTTGTGAGATCCGCTTGGTGTATTTTTGCGAAGCATTGTTTTAATTAATAAAAATTCCTGATAGAACATGCCTAACGATAAGAAATCATCGCTTTAAAAATAATTCTGTGTACGATTTGTAAACCACGAATTTCGTTTGTGACTTGATGTTAAAATAGAATAAAGACAATTTTATTAATGTCACACGTCTCTGTGATGCCTGAGCGGTCAGTATACGGATCTGGGTACTTTTCGTGGACGGTTCTTATTCCGCGGATGGGGACTCTTTGCCGTGTGCTGACGAGAGCTTATTGCATCCCAGCTGAGGAGGTGCCTCCCTAAGTCCTTCTGGTTACGACCCGAAGGGATTAGTCACGGTACCGACTGTATCGGCAAGGTTTTCTGCAGTTTCCCTTCGCCCGTGGCAAATGCGATACAGTTGAGGATAAGTCGGCTGCAGCCGCATAAACAGGGGCGACGAAGAAGTGGTAGAGAATGATTTCTAAGGCGATCTATCAGTTGCGGGAGTGCGAGGAAGATGTCTAAAATGCAAGCACAAGTTTTTCATGGACTACCTACATGTTTACAGCAAAATGAGAATTACATTTTATTTTCTGATGTGAATAGATCCACCTGTGAATAAATTTGTGTCACATAACAGAACTTTTAGGGACCGGACAACTGATAGATCTCCTCAAGCCCACACAGACAAGAATGGACATGATGATGAAAAAAAAAAATGCAAATATGACACGTTGTTACTAAAAGCTTGCAATAAAAAATGAATTTACAAAATGCAACAAGTTCTCCTGTTTTGCAAATTCGTATTTCAATCCTCATTTCGTTTTTCAAATCGTTTTGCCCTATTGTGAACTTTCCTTTCCGTATTTGCATGAATTGAGAATAAACCTTGGGAACAGCGCGTGTCGTTTGCCTTCATTTTTATTGCCTCCAGAAACAATGATTTAGAACTTTGATCGTTTCTAGTCGAAATCCCGAAACCCCAATTTTTTATATTATATTCGAAGATTTATATAATCAAAAACTTACAACTCGACAAATTGCCCGGCGGCATTCCAAGTTGGGTACTTCAATTAAAAAAAAAATTGGAGCAAAAACAGACGAGACGTCGAATATTATTTCTGTTTCTCGGGTACGAATCGAACGGTTTTCTAGCTTTCAGAACATTTCAGCAAAATCGAATTCTTTATTCCTCTCTTCAAGGTATGATATCAAAAATGAACGATAAAAAATACTCCAAAAATATCGGGTCTGATTATT
>JACEOJ010000080.1:768713-798643 GCA_013761285.1 Campoletis sonorensis
AAAAAAAATTTGGAGCAAAAACAGACAAGACGTCGGACATTATTTCTGTTTCGCGCGTACGAATGAAACGGTTTTCTAGCTTTCAGAAGATTTTAGAAATATCAAATCATTTGTGCCTCTCTCCAAGGTATGATATCAATAATAAACCATAAAAAATACTCCAATAATGTCGGGTCTGATTATTTTGATAAATACAAGTCGAGGACCGTTGCTCCCAGCCAACGACCATACCACGCTGAAAGCACCAGTTCTCGTCCGATCACTGAAGTTAAGCAGCATTGGGCGCGGTCAGTACTTGGATGGGTGACCGCTTGGGAACACCGCGTGCCGTTGGCTTTCATTTTTGTTGCTTCCAAAAGCAATGATTAATAACTTCATTCAATTAGAGTCAAAATTCCGAAATTTGGATTTTTTATTTTATATTCGATGGTTCATATAATCGGAAACTCACAACTCGCCAAATTGCCCGGCTAAATGGAAATTTTGGAAATTTTGGATAGTTTTGTACATCAAAACTCGATTGGAAAGTTTTCAATAATTTTTTCCAACAGTGCAATTTTTGGTTGAATTATGTAATATATATATTCTAAGAAGTGTTCAGTCAGGCCCGGAAAAAATTATCTTTAAGGGACCATCTTTACACACAGCAGAAAAGTTCGTCCAGTCAATCAGTCGAAAAAAGGGTCCAACGTGGATTTTGGGCGTTTCTCTTTCATTGTTGCGTCGGCGGTTTAACCGTGAGTGGAACACCGAGTTTTCGGGGTCGGGAGTTTGATTATCTTACGAAGAATTGTCCCCAGCCATTTCTTTACAAAATTGATTTTTCAGCAATTGCGATTTTTTTAAATCAGACTTCCCGCCCTCCAATGAACTTGCCTGGCATGAAGTAAGTTCACATCGAAACAAAAAATGTGGCTATCGAATTCAGAACCCCTTCCTTTAGAAGTCGGTTCAAAATTAACGTCATCCACCAAGTTTATAATTTTTTTTCTTTTTATTATTCAATTAGCTTTTCAGATTTTTGCATACATAGTCTTAGAACTCAGTTTCCATTACATCCGCTGATCGTGAAAAAATAAAAATATATATCTATTTGTATATTTATATCGTACTTATATTATTTACATCTCGTAATTTGATAGTCATGAGCATTGCAACTTTTAAACGCTTGGACATTTTTTCTGTGTATCGCGAAATCTTCGTTTTTGAATCGGACAAAAATAACGATAATATATATGTTTATATATATGTCAATATATACAGATTTCAGCGGCAATGATATTTTATGTACAATGGAGCTTTTTTTGTGTCAATCAATTTCATTTTATGAATACCAACGCGATGTCGGAGCAGACTTGTTTTTTTTTTCTAAAGAGTAATTATTATATGGATTATTATTATTATTATGATTATTATTATTATCAACCAATCGGCAATTTTAAATGCAATCAATTTCGTCCTTTATTGAATTTTGCAATACGAACTTGTTTTCATATCAGTTCCCTTTCATTTTCTTGTAAATTTGATTTTGAATTTTTAACCGTGAATAGTAAACCCGGACCACGAGTCAGGTTTTCTGTGTGATTGCTATTGTAGATATTTAAAATTAAGAGGGTTGAATAACTCATTTTTTATCCATTCGTTTATTTGAGAAATGTTCTCAAACGACGGTTGATTTTTGAGTATCGAGCGAATATTTTCGTTTTCAACATTTACGAAAATTTTGTTGGGATGAAAAATGTTTACAGAGTTTTCCAATATTTTTCGAGGGCTCCAAGATCTCATAATTTCGTACCATAGTTTGGGTCTCAAACCCGCTGACCATCAAGTTACTCGATATTATTTTTTTATTGGAGGATTTCCGTGAAGGATCGATATAAAATTTCACCAGAAAAATCCAAACTTTTTATCACTTTTTCATTGGTTTTGTGCGTGCGGTACAAAAAAACTCTTAATGAACGCTCAAATTCCATAGATTTATTTTTATAATTTTTTTTATATATCATGAAGAAAAAAAATGTATACAAATATCGTGCAGTTAGAAATAGCAAATGTTCGCACGCGGACCCATTAGCGAATTGAGGAATTGTGTACTATTGGCAATGAATTTCCGTATAGAAAATCATTGTTTATATTATTATTATTATTGTTATTATTTTCGTCAATGATAATTCCTAAATAATGGGTCGAGTTAATAATATCGCCATCAGTCTATGTAGAGCAACAAAAATGCGCCGTACTTTCAGGGAATGAAATTTAAAAAAAAAAAACAAATAATAATAACATCAAAATCAAATGACGTCCGTTGCATTAGAAATATCGATTAGATTTTTGTCTTACAACCGTTACAATTCATATATTTCTATAGATATATTTATATGTTGATTATCAAATGTATGGTAAACAGTAATAATCTTTAAAAACTATTTCCGGTGGTATTTTTCGTACCTATAGGACACAGAAAAACTAAATGTACGTTAGTAAAAAAAAAAAAAAAACAAAAAAAAATAAAAGAAAATCTACAAACCAATCGTTCATTGCGCTAAAATCTTTAAAAGTAATCATAATAAATACAAAAAAAACATGCTTAAAATGACGTTAAAAATTGGGATTGGATGCGTTTGGGATAAATTGATTACAAAAAAAAAGAAAAAAAATGAAATAGTAAAAAATAACGGTCGAATTGCAACGGCGCGTAATTTGCAAATGAATTATTTTGTCACACTTTTCGTTCGGTCACTTAAAAACTAGTTGGTCTTAAAATTTGAGGTACTGGGGCTTTTTTTCTATTTTTCTCGATGACGATTCGAGCCGCTTCGCCCTGCATCCGTGAATTCTTGAAAAAGTTCGAAAATTCTTCGTGAATAAAAATGAGATTCTGTTCTCATCGTTTTTCTCAATTTTCCACAGCGTTCACGATTTTATCTGTTTTCGAATGATCGAAGTAACGGTTGCAGCTTTTTGTGGACTGAACTTTCATCCGGCGTAATCAGCCACGAGTCTACCTAAATACTATTTTCATTCTCGCCATTTAAGAGTTCCTATATATCTAATACTTCTTTTAATGGCACCTTGGCTACCTCGAAAAAGATCCTGAAAATCGATAATTCATCGTTATAATTCATTATGACTGAAGAAAAATATTGAAAAAATTATCAATATATCGTCACTGCATCAAAATCAATGAGTATTGCAATATGTTCATTCATACATGCACAATAGTAACAATAACAAACTTTTTCAGTTGTTTATTGTTATTTCCACTTGTCTTCCAATATGAAACCTCTCATGGTAATGAAAAAAAAAATGCATATGTGACACATTGTTACTAAAAGCTTATTGTTTTGCAATAAAAAATGACCACCTTGAGGAAACATATGCACCTAAAAGGTTTGCGTGAGAAAAAAAACCTTTTTTTATATAAAACTACTGAAGTCTTAAGTAAAAAAAGGTAAATGAAGTGTTAAGAAAAACACAGGATCATGAATCTTGACAGTTTTTTTTTCATTTAAGAAAATAAATGGTACACGATTGGCACACAATGACGTAAAAAAAAAAAAACAGAAATAAAGTTGAATATCAAAGATCCTACTAAAATCTTTGGTGTATCACAACCGATTTTTTCAAGTTTCATTTTTAACGATTATTTTTGGACAAATTATTATTACTAAATAAATAAATAAATGTTGAGTGTAAATATTTTGCTATACTCACTTATGGCTGTATTTATTGCGTACTGTAGCGAGGGCGTCTTTGTGTTTTCTATGGAGTCCTTGATTAAGTACATTGGCAATATCTTTGATGTCCTCGAGTTTATATCCAGTGTAATATTCGAGCGTGGACGTCCAACCACCGAGGTCTTTCATCTGAAGAGCGAGAAAAAGGGCCGCCCCGGCCATTTTACTGTCGCTGTACATTATCGTCGAGTAATCCATCAACGAGTACTCCAGGATGTAACGCGCCAGCGTCAACGTCGGCATCGACACTTTCGCGCACTGTTTACATATTTTTATTTTCATTAATTCTCGCCTCACGGATAATTTTTTAGAAATTTTTAACACATACTTTCCGATTGGAAAATTTTGTTCGATCAAAATATTTCAATCGATATTTGATATTGATGGTATTGATATATCGATATTTGATGGATGTTTGACGAAAGATTCGAGATTTATCAATCAACTCTGCTTAATTTATCATTTGTTTCCTTCTATTTTTCGTTTGTTATATTTTTATTTATTCAATCAGCACTTAATTTATGATTTTTCACAACTTTTTGGCATTACTATTTTTATTATAAAAAAACATCGTTTAAAATATGCCGAGACAGGCAAGTATTTTTTCTATTTATTGTCAACTTGCTGAGCACCGGAAACCTCTTCAAATAAAATCTTTATTTGCAAAAAGCTAAGTAGTTTCGAGAAAAAACAAAAAAAACTATTAAACGATTTGTGTTGTACATCTTGGAAAATCAAATTTTCAACGAAATTTTGATTTTTGACGAGTCAATTTAGAATCTGAAAATATCCTTAACGGGGAGAAAAATAAACAGTGAATATAAAGGAGATTGTGACAATAAAAATGAAGTATTTTCGGAAACAATTATAAATTGTTAAAAATATAGCACAAATCTGTTTGAACGAAAAAAATAATATGGAAATGTTAGTCAAGAATGTTATTTCAATATTTTCCAACTAAAAAAACTTATCTCTCTGTTTTGTCAAAACTTTTCTGCACTTTCGAAACTTTTTCTCAACCTCGTTGTAGTATTTACATTTAAAAAAAATATGATTTATGGTCGAAGGGTTGAGCAAAATTCGAGTTATAATTGAAAAAAATACAAACCCTAGCGTAGCGACGTAGAAACCTATAAGACAAGGGTATGCCAAGGTCAAAATCGACTATTTTGAGCACGTTCATTTCCATCCTAATGAGTTCTCTTTGGGAATAAGCACCATCGCATATATACAAGAAATCCTCAACCATCGGAGGAATTCGTTCCTGAAACAGGATTCAAGTTTTTGTTTGATAATTAATTAAAATATGAAATTGTGAAGAATTATTATAGCCAATAGTTAAAATCTTTTTAAACTAGTTTATCCGTTTTAAACAACTTATTACGTTATCGAACACTTGCGGAAAGAAAAATCCTCAAATCTTTTCGAATGAATTATTAAACATGGAATATGAATAAAAAAGAGTTTGCAGTTTTAAAAAATGATAAAAACGTTGAAAAAAATCATGAAATCGGATGTAGCAGCGTAACTTACGTCAAATTTGCTAGCAATGAAAAGACTGGCGGCACCAAGTAATTGAAGAGTTTCTTTGCCAACGGTGACTTTGGTAAGATAGAGATCGACCAATTTGACGGCAAGGTACAGAGTCTCGTGATTCAATTCGAACGATTCTTGAACTTCGACCATCCAATCAACGAGCAACGATCTCATCCATCGGGAGAGGCAAACCTGTCTCTCCATGTAATCGCTGATTGGGAAAAATTGTTCTCGTTCCTTCAAGTATTCGAATATTTCGGTCGCATATTGGGAGACTTGATAAGGATCGCGCCAATTTTCGGCATCAAAATCCCATTGAACACCCGGTGGCAATTTTCGATCGGGAACCGCGTCCAATCTTTCGGCTATCGACGGTTCTTTGGCCGCCGTACTCGATACTTTTTCGCTATCTTCTATTTCATTGCTACTTTTCTCATCTTCCACTTTGATTTCAATCTATAAAAATCATTATTCCAATAATAACAATAATAATAGTGATATGAATTAACAAAAATTCAAATATTTTCCTCCCATTCAATTTTTATATTTGCAAATATTTTTTTCATTTTATCAATTTCTACCCTCGCAATTTTTCGCTCGTGAGATTTCGATTTTTTCGATTTTTTTTCACCCACAACCTGGACAAAATTACGAAATGTTTATGACTGCACGGAGTTTGAAAATGGTGAAAATCGAGAAAATATAAGATTCAGTTATTAATCTTTAATGGTAAAAAATGAAAATAATAAAATATATTCACCTTATTATTGATTGCCTTGGTTGCTTTCTTAGCACTGTCATCGAGAACTTCCTCTAAAGCGCTCACGTACAACGAACTATCCTCAGATTTTTCGAGATCTAAACTACGACGAGTGTTTACGTTCGTCTTGTGCGTCAAATCGACTTTTTCCTCGTCCTTAAGAATACTTTTGGTCCTTGTAGTTATTTTTGATTTAGCAGATACATTATCCACCCGTACATTTATTTTTTCCAAACCTCTTGCTTGATTGTTCTGGACCAATGGTTTTATTTGTGTTATCGATGCTTTCTTTACCAATTTTTTTGGCTCTTGGTGCTGTACACCAAAAGATTTACCGATAGCCTGCAATTTTTTCGACAATTATTCATCATTTCCATGATATTTTCCAGGCTGTTTGAAGTATGATTTCTATAAAAGGCATTTCTTTCAAGTCACGACGATGTTGAAGTTTGTATCATTGGAATGCAACGAAATTTTGTTTTTTTCTTCTAGTACAGCTCGTTATTCTCATTTAATATTTGGTAAGGACAATGAACCAATATTTTTAGAGGATCCAAATATAAAATCAGTGGAAATGTCTCATGGTTTTTTTAATTGAACACACAATTAATAGAAATAGAATTTTTGTTGCACCCCAATGCAGCAAATTTCAGTGTTATTCGATAATAATCAATGAAAACTCAGCAAATTTATGAGTTCTTTGACCAGCAAAGCAATCTAGTGGTCCTTTGTGCAAACAAATTTTTTTTTTTTTCACGTTTTCAATAAATAAACAGTATAAATAGTATTCCAATGAGATAACGTAGTTAAATATTCAAGTCTTTGGTAGGTAATGAATTTTTTTCCATATTCGAAGCGTGGGGAAGGCAGCGGGAATGGAACAAGGTGGAGAAAAGGACGCTTGGAATATTCTTCAAATGTATCGAAGGATGCGGCAAAGTCTTGAGACAGAGCATTGTAAAAATAAAGTTTAACATCAAGTTTTGCTTCTGGCTCGCTTGGTTGTTGTATATGAAAAATCGATGGAATATTTTAGAGGAAGTGAACGTTTGTTAGTTTTTTTTTGTCACTCACATTTGTAATATTTCCTAATGCCGATCGCTTGGTCGTTTTGTCTTTGAGAGGCGAAGCGTCTGCTTTCCGTTTGATCCGTGGATCTTTTATGACGGCGGATGGTTTGATCAGGGCATTGGTTCCCAATGCTTTTTGATTTCGTGTCGTAATCCCTCGTCGGGTCGTCATCGCTGGTGCGCTTGGTTTATTTTGTGTATTTAGCACTTTCGTAGGTGCCATTTTATGCTCTTTCCGTCGAAGGTATAAAACAAAAACCTTCTGTTCTTCGTGTTTTCCTGCAATTTATTTTTATACAATTTCTTTTTTATACTCTATTTCTTTGATGAGAAATTCGTAAATTCGATGATTTGCGTATTGAAGCTGAATTTTGTTTTGCACAAAATGTGGGAATATTCTAGAGCGTGGCTTTATTGACGGTAAAAAAAAACTCTAAAATCACGATTTTCTTGTCGGTTAGCGGAAAGTCTTCAATTTTACAATCCAAATTATTGTTGAATATACAAAAAAAAAAGGAATGGAAAACGTACGAGTTTGGAATTGTGAAAAGAGGATAGGAATTTGTTGTAAATATGGGAAATAAAAAATAAAGAAAAAATCCGATGGAATGGAGGACAACATTTTGAGGCTAAAAAAATGAGTAAAGCTGACACGAAAGAAAATCAAGAGCAATGAGAGCACGGAAAGTAAAGTTGGTTCAATATTAAATGTAAAAAGTTGGTTGCTAATGCAAAAAAAGAGAATTTGGGTTGAATTGAACAAATTTTTTGGAAAAAAATACGAGAGAACGGTTGAAATAATCCATAAGAGCGATAAAAAAACAAAAAGTCGATTTATGATACAAACACGATGCGAAACTTTGCTGTTTTTTTTTATGGGACCAACGCGACCGGAATTTGGCAAAAAACGGTCGATATTAAAGGTTATGTCATTAATTATCGAAAGAGCGTCAACCCAGCACGATGTTCAGTCATAAAACTGAAAATAAATAAAAATTATGATGAGGAAGCGCGTTACCGATGCTCCCGAGGTTGCAGTTCCGAAAACCGTAATCGAAGCTTGAAAAACGCGGGAATGCTTTTTTCACACGCGGATTAACGAGAAATGGAATATTTCTAGACAAACTCGGATAAAAAAGTATTTCAACGGAAACTCGGAGTAAACGGTGTCTCAGGGTTATTCTTTAAGAGAGAATATCAAACAAACACGAAGTCAGAAAGTCCACCATTTTTTCCGACGTGCCATATAAACGGTTCCCCCCGAGGCACGATTAACCAGTTTTTGGCTTTCCGAAATGACGAAATTTCGTTTTCTCGTTCATTTTTTCGTGAGCATACACCATTTACCTGCGATTTTATTTTAGCCGTTTTTCCGCTCCAAGTGGACGTTAAATTTAACATTCACGAATAGTATGACGAAAAATAAGTTGCTTTTATTCCTCGCACCGATACGTTACATTTACTTTCCGTCCGTCCTGCTCGGTAGAGATGGGCGATAATAATCGATTTTCATATAATCGATTATTTTCATAGTAAAAATCGATTATTTTCAGCGATTGTTGGTTTCCCGATTAATCGATTTTTCGATATATTTTGGCCACGATATCGATTATGGCCGCCATCGGATGATATCGGAACTGATCGGAGAGAATATATATATTCCAGATTTGAAATTGCGATTATTCTTGTTGGTGCCGGTTAGTGAAATCAAAAAGAACAAAAGAAAAAAACAAAGAAAGAACATAACCTCAGTGAAAAGTGAGAAGTCTCAACGAAACGAACTTTACTCTCGGTGGCTATTTGTTTCCTACTAGTGACAATGGAGAAAAGTAAGATATTTTTATTTGGTATGAACTCAAATATGTAAGAATAAACCTCATGGTTGTTTTTTGCCGTTATATATTTTAATTTTTGTTTTTTTTTTATGAGATTGGAAGTTTTTTATCCAGAGTCGCGGTACCGACTCGTTGTTCAGAAAGGAAAATAAAAAATGAATGCATGTATGTAATTATTGTACCTTTTTTCTTATTCTGTTATACTTTTTAATTAATAAAATCCTCTGGTGATATGCTGTGCTTATAAATTAATTATTTTTTGTGTCACCGCATCATTAAAACTAATTCAAAAAATAACGTTCAAATTTATATTGCAGATAACGATTTATAACTTCTGGTGCCCTGCTGGATGAGCAACTGGATTTTTTTCCAAATTTTTCAGGAACTTTGTTAATTATTGAAAAATCGATTAAATATATCAATTTTGGATTAAAAAATATATCTTGCGGCGTTTTTTTTAACTTTAGGTGAAAAAGTTGTGGATCAAATTCATTTTTTTGTGTATAATCAAGCCTTTTTGAAAAAATCGATTAATCGATTATTTTTCGATTTTTTTCTTGAAAAATCGATTTTCAGTTATCGATTGTTGGTATAATCGATTATTTGAAAATCGATTTTTTTTTTAATATCGCCCATCTCTACTGCTCGGAACAACTGCTGCTCAACTTGACGCTGGTTCAAAATATTACAGTTACGGTTGAGCTTTCCTACCATTGGTTGAGCCATCGACCAATCTAACGATCCATCGCCAAACTACCGTCGCCCTATCTGTGAGTTTCTATCAACACTGTTCGTAACTCTCCGGTTACGGTGTATTACCATTACCGTTCGTCGTTTCTGTTACTTTTCAATTACCGCAGAAATGTAAGAAATTATTGTTTTGTCACCGCATACCTGACAGTTTTACTGCATAAACAAACAAAAATCGTATCTTCGTTAAGTCCACAATTTCAGTTGACTCAATTTATTTTTTCGAATATCTCGGTCGATAAAAATAAACAGAAATGTGCAGTCGTACTTGACCAACTGCGAAATTATTTCCAAGTGAACAATGAACGATCGGAACGATATAACAACCAGTAAACTTAGTAGTTTTTCTTGTTGATTCATAGCTGCTGTGATGGATTTCTGAGATTTCTAATGAAAGTATGTTTTGTTGTGAACGGCGAGTGACGTGAAAATACGAGTACACTTTCGTACCTAACCTCAAATTCATGCTTTATTAAACATTGCAAAATTGCTGCATCTCAGATCTGTACAATATAATGAGCATCGAAAATGCAACGATTTTGATTAATCATCGTGTATTTGACGACGACGATTACTGTTGCTTGACGTACAAAGTGTCTAGAATTTCTGTTTGATGCAGCAATAAATAGTTTCCGAATTGGTAGTTCGTGTTTATCGATAATTGAAAGTGATTTAAAAAATGCAGGAAGAACGATTAATAATTAAATATGTTCCGAAAAAAAATTGTTTTGTTTATCTACCGGAAACTTTGACGAAAAGGTTGGATCCTCAGGTAGGCAGTAACAGTATTTATTAATCATTAGTATCATTTTTTTTACACGACTGTGCTAGCTGGGCAAAAATCTACACTCGCTTGCTGGTCGAAAATGAGAATTACTTTTATTTTGAGACGAATATAATGATTTTAAAAAGTGATAAAAATGGTCGATTCAGTCACGAAATTAAAATTTCCGTTTATTAGTGCGATCAAATAATATTTTCCATCGTCGAAAGGTTTCGCAACGACGTAATCGTTGGCAGATAACAGTCTCTACAGTCGATAAGTAAGCGTTGCAATCCCATTGCGACGCAAATAAGTAATCAAAAAAATCCCAAAATTTACCAGAAAAGGGTAAATGAAAAAATATCAAAAAATTGCACTAAAAAATATCAAAAAATGGAGAAAATTCAAAATTCAAAATTTTCAAACTGTCCGATTTGGCGTGGAATGCCCCATATACATGCATCGGGTAGAACCATTCTTCGGGTGCCGAAGGACGACGCAAATCCTTACAGAAATCCCCAATAAAATGATGGCTTATCCATTTGTATGAGGTGGGTATTAAAACGGTAGAGCAACAGTGAGTCGAAGGTACAAAGCAATGTACAGAAATGTGAGATCGTCTTTAAAATAAAAGTATTTATGTCAAGAGAGTATGGCGCGGTATATATCTTTGGCGTTAATGCTGGGCTTCATAGTATTGGTTTGGTTACACATATTAATATTATTTTTAAATTTACTTTTTATTTTTTTAAACAATTATATATAAAAACAATATACCCAGTAAACCTAATGGTCGTATTATGATAAGTGTTCCTAAGAAAGAAAAAGAAAAAATTGGAAAAATGACCCCGCGGTGTACGTATGTATCGGGTATAAAATCAATTCATGAGAAAACTTGGATACTAGACATTTATTCCAACTGAACGACTTCTCAAGGTAATACTGTAGTCAAGGGGATCGAACAAACGTATGTTCGCTTTGATTTTTAAATCGGAAAATGTAATAATATTTCCATAACCTTTCCGTAAATATTATTGTACATTTGAATAAGACAACTTTTTCAAATTCTGCGATAGGAGGAATTATCCGATTTTTAACGAATCAATGGAGCCCTCAGCAATCGCGGTTCTGTTAATCAAAAAGTATCGCCGGTGATTCTTGCCTATAGAACAAATAAAACAATAATGTTCTTACGTAAACACTTTGTTCATAGTCAATGAACAAAGTATCGTTACGTAGTACTTGAACGTTGACTGGAGCCAGAAACTAAATCGGTTCCTTAAATAGTCCAAACAAGATCTCTGCTTTGACAAAAATCGTATATTGATTAATTGATTTATAAATTGAGAATAGAATCACCAAAAGTTATTCATGTTTGAAAAATAACCCCTTCCTTGGTTCATTCTTTGAAAAAATGAAAATTTCAGGCGAACGGTCTTAAACTATCACATAACAAGAGTGATTATTATGTATCTTGGCGTTCCATTCCTGGACTCGATGACAAGTTATGGATTAGCGCTACATTTGCTCGTACTCTCAATATTGAAGAAGGAAATGAAGTTATCGTCTCATCAGTGTTAAATCCACCTTATTTATCTTCAATTACGGTTACACCGTGGAACATTGAGGACTGGGACATTGCGGTGCGTTTTATTTTTTATTTCCCAATTCACTATAGTAATTTAGTTAGGAGACGATCCTCAATGCCCTGCTTTCAAGCAAAGGAAAAGCAGTTATCTGAATAATAGGACCGTCACATTTTTTAAATATTTATCAAAAATGACACATCATGCCTCATGGTCTCCACGGCTATAATATTCTATTTTTCCGAACGCAAACCCTGCTTCCTGATCGAGGACGATCTCAATCTTCTTTCCAGCAGAACAAAAGTTCATCGTATGCGATAAAAAAGCTTTATTAATCACCATTTTCTTCGTTATTTGATAAAGAAGAAAATGGTGAATAGTGAAGACTCATTTTCCGAGGATTCCACCATGGAAAACCTCTAAAACGAAATGAGTTTCGTAAAAAAGCAAAAAAAAATGCATTTTCTTACTGAAAAAGTGTCCGCTTTCAACCCCGCAGTATATAGGGGACTGATATTAAGAAAAATCATGTTTCAAAGCCCATCATGGATATACATTTTTCAGGCATACCAAGCTGATAGAATCCAATCAGTCCTATTGGATCAAATAAGTTTGGTAGGAAAAAATCAGTCGATTGTGGTGTGGATATCAAAGGGCTTATCAATAACATTATCCGTCGGTAAGATTGCCTGTTAAAAAGATTACATTAACTTATAAATAATATTATGATTGAGGTAGAGATCAAAGGTAAGGCTGTAAAGGTCGACGACAATAGAATCGATAACACCACCGACGAGCAAGATTTATAGTTCCACTTTACCTGGTGGTAGAAACGAAAACTGAATAGCCGACTGAATTAAGAAAAGTACTATTTCCATTATCTTCTACTATTCCATACTTCCAAAAGTACTATTCCATTATCTGAGAAATACGAAAGTTTTTTTCCTGTTATCTAGATGGAATAAGTCCCGATTTTGCGTATGGAAAAATCGGCAATCGTACAGAAGTTCACGTCGAAATGCCGAGACGTGAAAAAAGCTTTTCGAAAGACAATCTACCGACGGCCACTAACTTTGGGTTCAGCATGTCTAATTTTTTGAACGGCATTGCACGCGTTAAAGAAATGTCCAAAAGGAACCAAATCGACGTAAATCCAAGCGATATTCAAGCTTATAAACAAAGTAACGAACATTCCGTGGTACCCGAAGTTTTTCGAGTATACAACGAATCGGCAGTAAAAGAATTTTGTTCTACCGATCTCTTCGATTTGCCAAATGGTTCTCCGTACGATGTTTACGTGCACGAATCCTCAAAAGATTTCCAAATTTCTCACAATGCAAAAAGTCGTCTATACAAAATTCGAAAAATTCGGGAAGATCGTCAATATGTCAATACAACGAGTACTAATTTTTTGCAAAGTGACTCTACAGTACCCAAACAGTCTTTGGAATTAGTAGTAAGATTATTCATCATAAAAACAAAACTCCAATGCATTCTACCGGACCAACCAAATTTTAATATCACGAAATCAGTCCATAATAAAATTTATGTCTCGATGAATTTGAGACGGAATTTGGGTTTGGCGATCGGTAGTAAAGTGCTCTTGGAACCTCTTCCAAATGTTGAGCAGTCGGTAACTTCGATCGAAATACTTCCCTCGACTCGATCGGTAACGAATCAAAAGTTCAAAGATTATCTTCTTGAAAAATTGTATGACAACGAAATCCTGGTGAATTTTCGCTCGAGAATATATTTTGAAGATGGAACGAGCTGCATGGTACTTTGTTCACCTGAACAATATTCATACTTACTTATCGATAGGGTTGGCTTAAAAAATATCGATATAAATATGAATAATCCTACTGCGGTTGACACGGAATATCCGAGCGCCAACTCTGAAGAAACTGAGGAAATCAATTTAGCCACCATTTCGCTACTGTAAGTAACGGACAAAATTATCATCGCTATTATTGACTATCAAAGACGGAAAAATCTTGCTCAGAAACTTTCCATGTTTGTATTGACTTTGTAAATATCAGTGTGCTATAAAAATATTTCCGGAGTCCCAAATCAAATGGTCAATATCGTCTACTTGGACGTCGATCGAATTCCTAGTCGTAAAAAATCTTACATCGGTTTTCGACTGGGTTCTCTCCTAAAGTGTTATTACTTATTGCAATTGTAGGACACGCGTTTTTTAAATGTGCTAACAGCCGAAACGGTGGGAAACCGAGCTAAATATCTTATGAGACCACTTTTTTACCACAATTTTTTGAGAATTTTGTACTTTTTTGGGTAGTTTTATTTTTCTGTGAAAACACATGGGAACGGGAGTCAACAAATGTACTTGTCCAAGGTTTTTTTTTTCGGGTACAAGAAATTTGCAAAGATTGACAAACAGTTCCAGAAAAAACGTCCAATATCGATGAGAAAATATCTAAAACGTTTGTACGGCCTCTGAAAATCAACGAGATACTTATGAGGTTTAGAATAAATGAATTTTTTCTAAAAACGGAGGTTGAATCAGTCAAACTTCGGAGGTTGAACACGCTAAACTCAATGAGAAGACTAGGCACAGCAGTTTTTTAAAAATATTTTGACTTGTTCGGTACCAGATGATCTTCCTTAATCTCAAGGAAGCCTGATTAAGAAATACTCTCTTCGATTTGGAATTCGCATCGCTACTGAGTTTGAGTTTGCGGTAACTGTTTTTTGCTGTGGGACAGCCTTGTTTGAAGATTACGAAAATAATTACGCACCACAATTGTTTTCATATTCTTTATAAACGTTTTGCTATATTTCTCAATTTTTTGTACGTAAAACATATCGTTTTTATAACAATTTTCATGTCCACGACGTCTCCATGCTCGTTTATTTATTCCGTCGATCTTGATAGGAAAAACAAGGCCGTTGTTGTCACTGCTGATTATGTAAAATTTCAGACATCTCCAATCAATAATTGCCGAATGCAAGACTGTTCTCGAACTAAGTCTAGGTCTCAATGATGCTCAAAACTTTCGTTATGAACCAGGAAATATTCTCATTTGCGGCGATGTTGGCGTTGGAAAAACCACTCTTTCCAAAATATTACAAAAAATGATGAAAAAAATGCCGTTTTTTGTACACGTAAATACTATTGAGTGCAGAGCTTTAAAAGGCAAGATGTTCCCATTATTTACGTAATTGAAAGAAAAAAAGTAATACTTTTTATCGTAGACTTATCGTTGTAATATGTTGAAATTATTTTAGGTAAAAGAGCCGAAGCAATGCATAAAATATTATCTGCCGCTATGATCGATTGCGTATATCATCAACCGTCGATATTAATTATGGACGATATAGAAAGCATCACAAGTTCGCCATCTGGCGAGGAAGAAAATAGCCCGGATGCAATGAACGCCTCGAGGTGTGTTGAGGGGAATAAACAATACAATCTTATAAAAAAATATCCAATTGAAAAAATTCTTCAATTCATTTCAGAATATTGGATCTCATTTTTAATATATCTGCTGAGTATCAATTTTCGCATTATGTTTCCATAATTGCAACTTGCACTAACATTAACAAAATTGGGCCTAAATTAAGATCACCACGAGGTGTCCATCTGTTTCGAACAGTTTTGACGATACCCGATCTCGAAAAAGTAAGTAATTTCCTGATACTCGGAATATTATTTTTTATGAGTTCAAAAAAAAAACAAAAAGTTTTATATTCGGCGTTAAGGAGCATCGGATCGATATTCTAAGGCTTGCTCTGCAAAATCATATACACGTGCCAGCAGCAATGAATTGGGATTATTACGGGAATAAGACTGAGGGATGGGTGGCGCAGGATCTTATCGATTTTGCTGAAAAAGCATCATTCGCTTCGTGGAAACGCCACGGTATGATTATATTTGAAGCTATTATGCTCGACGATGTGCTTCTTGAACGTTTTTTCAGTTTATGACGAAAATCGTCTCTTTACTCTTACCAACTTCGCAGAAATGATTAACCATCAATTCATTTGTGATAAAATTATTAAATCACCAAAAGAATATGTTCCAAATTTGCTTATAGGGGGAAGGGGTGGATGATTATCCCGTCAGTTTTAATGATTCTCCGTTGTTTTACCCTCTCGCCTAGTGTTGCTTTGTTGAATTCGCCCTTATGAATTTCAGATGAATACCTTGAATTTTGTTCTAACTTAAGACCAGATTGTTCGAACGTTTAAAATGGCTTTAAACTTTTGTACTCGTACGTAACATTTTTTATACTGTGTTCGGACACACGGCAAGTTGTGTTGGGAATCATTTAATTATTTCTTGACAACAATTTAGTATCGTTTTCGATCACGAAAGGTCGAAAGGGCATTTGGAGTATAAAGATCCTGATTCCTAGCTGAGTCACAGACCTCATAAACACGTTGTTTATGGTTTTTCCAGTAAAAAATCAATCTAAGGAACCTCTCACTTTGACTGAAGAGGATTTATCCGAAACATTGAAAAATTACAAAACAATATCTCTGCACGGTGTGCAATTGTACAAAAATTCCGGTCACGATTGGTCGAATATCGGTGGCTTGAGAAACGTCAAGGAAGTTCTTACGCAATTGTTGAAATGGCCAATGCAATATCCGGAATTGTATCGTAACGCACCGATAAAGAATCAAAATGGCGTGCTTTTATACGGCATGCCTGGCACCGGGAAAACGATATTGGCTGGTGCAATCGCCAAAGAGTGCGGTGTGAATTTAATCAGCGTTAAGGTACTGGTTTCGCACGAGTTAAAAGTAAAGAAAAAATCGCCAAATCCAATTAATCAATTTTTCATATCAATTCAGGGACCTGAATTATTGTCAAAATACATCGGAGCCAGTGAAGAAGCAGTTCGAAACGTTTTTGAAAAGTCAGTATCACAAATTCATTAGTTTTTACAATGTTTTCATGTCGAAGTAACGTTTATGTTTATTCAGGGCTCGTCGTGCCAAGCCATGTGTTTTGTTCTTCGACGAATTCGATAGCTTGGCTCCAAGGTTAGTAATGAAATCTCCTTTCTTAAAAAAGACATGTGGTCGAACTAGAAAATATCGAAATACATCGATACTCGAAGTCGCTATTGGTCCCCATGGATACGTTTGTTTATAATTTATATATTCGTTGCTATGGATTTATCAATTTGTTGCCAAGCACACAACGGAAGCAACAATTCTGTTACATTATTTATCCGTTGCTAAGGCTTTGTTTATGCATTCCCATGGATTTATTTATTCTTTGCTAAACACACGGCAGAACCGATTTTCAATCATTCAAGTGACAGAACATAAGTGTCCTCTCATATAAAAGAAGAGTTGTCACGAAATCTCGAAGTGCGAGTTATTTCTGAAGCTGGTATAGATGTATTTTGTTTGGTTGTCGATGACGTGCTCGGAGTTCGCTCATGTGCGTATTTCACATCGCAGAAAAGAGGAGGAAACACATGCGATCGCGATCGTATCGGAAAATCATCATCATGCCACGAAGAAATCGAGCGGGCGCGTAGCGAGTGAGGGAATCAAACGATCACGCCTTAATTGTTATCTGATAAAAGGACAAGTTTCATTTTTTTTTGACAACTCAAAAGTGTAGGAAAAAAAGTGTGCAAAATAAATTTGCACTGACCGTGAGACTGGCAGATCGCTTCAACGGTTTAAATCCCCTTAACTGTACTGTTCCATTTGTAATGGATGATCATGAGCCTTTTCACGAGTTGACTAGTTTGGCAAGTCCGGGAATGCATGAAAAAATCCGTTGCCCTTATAAATGAAAATTTACGCTGCAAGTTACTAGAATAATGGATTTGTAAATCACAAAAAAATGTGTATTTTCAGACGTGGTCACGACAGCACTGGGGTTACCGATCGTGTTGTCAACCAGCTGTTGACGCAATTGGATGGGGTTGAAGGTCGAGAAGGGGTCGCGATCGTCGCAGCGTCTTCCAGACCTGACTTACTCGATCCGGCTCTCCTTCGACCTGGTCGCTTAGACAAATCATTATTGTGTCCATTGCCCGACGACGTAAGTGTTATTTTCTACAGTAGAGCGAAAGGGGTACCGATAAAAAGCTTTGTTTCATTTAATTTATTTCTAGAACGACAAGGAAAAAATTCTCAACGTTTTGTGCAAAGCTCAAGGTATCGATACGAAAAATCTTGATTTAGAGGATCTTGCTAAGCGATCGTCCGGCTTTACGGGCGCTGATCTTAACGCTGTTTTAACGCAAGCCAAATACGACGCATTGGACGCTGTGCTCACAAATGTCTTACCCGTAAGTATAAAACATTCCATAATTATACAGGTTTTCAGGGCAACTGTTTTTATGTTTTTCACTTCATACTTAAGAGTACATGCAAACACTTAATTGTCGTTCAATAAAATAAATGTCTGCATTCTGGTAATTGATGTGCAATTAAATTGAGAGGTTATATACAGTTGGAAGGCCAAAAAAATTGTTTTTTTACGATCTTTTTCTGGACAGGGATTTCATTTGATGAAAAAAAGCATAAGGAAGTAAATGTAGTGTCATCTTTCGACGCTCTATCGCCATTTTTTATTTTCAGAAATATAGCTTCACATAGCTCCTGTAGTTGATCTCCTGTAGGTTCTCTAAAAAAAGGCGTTTGGATCAGTTGAAACAGAAAACCAAAGAGACTTCACTAGTGGATAGATGAATCCAGGTATTCATCGAAGGAATAGTTGAAATTTGGAATTTGGATAAAATGGTGGCTCCTTAAATACGAAATTTCAATTTTCAAACAAATTTTGTTGTTCTAATGGTTCAAAAAAAGTAAAGACCGATCATAGAATGTATTGCGAGCAATACACCTGGCGATAGGCACGTAAAAAATGTTGAATTATTAAGTATTCCAAAGCTCCCTATTGCTGTATTTAATACAAAGTGTATGTTTTAACAATTGGTAGTAACCTTAGAATTAAATGATATTCGCATATCTTGGCCGTGGAGTTTCTGAAGCAGGTAGAGCGTAATTATGATACTATCATTAGCGATCTTACACGACTAGATTATGGGAGGTTATGCGAGTGTACGTGTATGTATGCGTGTCATGTAACTAAGGAAGCACAGGGAGCTTTATTAGCGCAAGCCCAACAACCCCATCTCGCTCCACTTGATCGCAAACTACGCTTCACTGAACGTCGAGGGGGTTATTATCTTATGCGTTATAATGATGCGCAAAGCGGATGAAACGGAGGGTCGGGCAATCATGTGAGATCGAAAGGCAAACGAGTTGTTAGTCACTTGCTACGAGTGAGATGTTTTCGAAGACTCATTATCTCCTTCTTTCTTTACTAAAATGCAATCATGAAAAATAGATCACGTATCCAAGTTAGAAGATGGAAATAAACTTTGAAAAGTTTAAACTTTCTTACCGCCGACCTTTTCTGTGGATATTAATGATTGCAGGGGGAAAAACCGTGCGTCGAAGAGGTTGAAATTACTCAGCAGCATCTAATTGATTCATTGATGTCAACAAACCCCTCACTGTCGACGTCTGAGAAGGAAAAGTATCGGCGAATGTAAGATGGAACTTACTTTTTTTACCCTCAGAATCCTACACTGCTACGAATAATTGCTGCAGACATTAATTTAACATACGATTTATCTTTTAAGAGGTTAAAAGAGTTGATCTATTTACCAGTTTTCGTATTTTTTGATTATTGTGAGAATCGTTTATGATGCGGTAGTAAATGGTGGAGAATTGATTACTGAACACTAATTTAAATGGAAAACATTTTCGAAAAAAATGCAATAATGACTGAATATGTCGCATGTTTTTGCGGAGTATGTTTTTGGCTCAGTGTAGTGTTCTAGAGGTTAATATTTCTGGTTCATTTATTCACGTTTATGATGTTTATCGTATCTTTTAGTTACGAGCAGTTTTCGAGGGGCAATGTTCTCGAAGATATTGCGCTTATGAAACAAAAAGCAACTCTTGCCTAATCGGTTTTCCAACGAGGATTATCGTAAGATGCGAGGATATTGTTTGGGGCTTACAAATTGTATTACAGGGATTTTAATAAACGGGTGACTTTGTAATAAAATATTCCTTGTTATTGCCATAGTTGTACGTTTTTACATTTTAATATTTAGTCCATGTTTTTGTGTGAGAATGAAGCGAAACAAATCGATTGAAGTTTATGACTTTTTGCAAGGTGTCACCTAAATCGGTTCATTCTTGGCAACTTGTGGTGTTCTTTGGAAGGTCTGAAGATAGTAGTGGAAGGTATAGGACTTATTTTGTTCATAAAAAATCGATTTTACATCATTCACCGACCTTGATTAAGCGCTTTGTGATCAATAGATCGTAAATATTAAGAAATAATAATAACAATAATAAATCGTCCTCCATACTCAGATTTCTTACTTAAGGTGATGGATCAGTTCACTTCGGAATTTCAAAACATGAGTTCGTCTACACCGTGGGACCGATTTCAATAAAAAATGAACTGTGCATGCAATATCATGGCACGGAGCGTTTGGCGGGGCCATTTTTTGAAATTCGTTTTTTTTTCCGGTCTGCTTGATTAAATAGTTTAATTGATGCATTGGGAATGATTACTGCTCGGAATATGCACAATTACGATCATAAGAATTCCGCATTGGCTTCAATTTCGTTTGGAATGGAAAGCTCATTTTCTGCCCCTAAAGTTTTTTAACCTGGTAGGAAAGATCGCACGAAACGCCTTGATGTCTGAATGATACGGTTCAGTCGTATTTCAAAACGCCTGATGCCATTTAGAATCTAAAGGATCTTGAAGATATTTGTTGCTAGAAAAATACGATAGACGAGCGAAGTTCTGCAATAGATGGCATGGTACAAGAATTATCCACTCAGTCATGTGATACATAGTGATACGAAAACATAATCCAGAGGCTTCTTCCAGATTGGATACTCATGCGGCACACGGTGTAGCTTGCCGGTTGAAACTCTCCGTCGTCTTGTGGTGTGAGGCTTTTGCAAAGTGCGAGCTCATGGTCCCGTCTTCTCAACGGAATGCAAGTTTTCATATTAATAATCGGTATAATAATTAGTATTTTCACGTGCGACTTAGCAGGAAGGATGCTCCGGTAAGGCGTACAAACTTCACGGAATCTTGATTTTAAGTTGTTGGCATGAAGGAGCCAGGGCATATTTCATCGTGCTAATGTCCCGCCAGATACAAACTACAATATTAGCTGCCTTCGTACTGATTTAATTTAACTTTGGCCCATGCGACATCCGCCTTGCTTTTCGAGTACACTACAAGACTCCGAGCGAACGCACCAAGATTATTAGTGGAGCTGCGATTAAGGCGCCTAGACATTCAAGACTTTTGCGACGCATCATTTCGTATATTACGTCGTATCGTTGCAGGAGACCAATGTGAGGATGCCAGCATTTTAGAATGTTGCTCGCGAGAAAATACAAACAAAATGCAACAATACAAATCGTCATTCTCAATAGAGGCTTCATTCGACCATCTCAGATGTTTTTTTAAGTTAGTTTACGGGATACTGAGTAGGTGACCATCGGATTTTTCGAAATCTAGTTTCACGAGCTGAAAACGAGTAAAAAACTTTTGGTGTCGCAGATGTCATTGAAAAAATATCACTTTTAAATTAGATTATGCTTACAACGCGAAGCAATAAGCATCACACTCAAAACATGTCGATAACGTGAATCTGCCATAACATGATCGATCTTAATTATAATGCGACTACATTAGAGTTGACGCAGCTTAGTTGGGATGACAATTGCGGGATATTTCTTACCTCAAATTAGCTCCCTTTTTTCGCTTATTGAATATAGCGACTGCTTTGTAGAGATTTCACAACACTCCAGATATCTATTATACCTTCTATCGGAATTAAAATTTTTATGGAAGTCTTCTAGTCGAAGTATGCGCTCGAAAATATCACGTCCGAGAGACTGTCTGAAAATATTTCCTTCAAATATTGATGCTGTACGGAAAGATACGGAAGTTAGCACTGCATGGAAGGACGGAGTTCTCGCAACAAACGAAAACTATTTCTTGGGGCATAATTTGGAAAAGAAAATATTTGCAGATTAGTTATGGTTGAAACGAAAGTATGTATGAGCAATGTAGGTTCATAAGTAAGGTCGGTGAATAAAATTTACTTCTGAAAAGTATATGCTAACGAGAAGTAGGCGAAAGCACGTAATTCTATTTGGGATTGACTCTGAAAGATGTTTTTTTTTTTTTCTTTTTCATGTCCGATTATTCGGTATAAATTAGAAGGTATTCAGTGGAGGAGTAAAATCATGGTGTGATTGTCCCGATTCTTAGCTCTCAGGCGAAAACTCTTCTTTGAGTATGTACGGGCTGGCACGGAATTTCACTTCGGGAAAAGACGAGCGTATAGTAGTTTGGAATACCCGGTGAACGTTATTGTTGACATTTCTTCATATCGCGCTTTGCGTACTCGAACGTCGCGGGGATGTAAATAGGTTTAACTTTTCGAGAGATGGTAATCAGGCGTAAAAAGTGTGACAAAACTGACGGTATTTGCGCTAACTAATGTTCTTCAAGCTTCTAACCGAGTTAGGCCACGCAATTTTTGCGTCGAACAGCAGTTTGTTAGCTGGATAATTGGCCATTTTTATGCTAAAATGAGCGGTGGGTCGTTTCACGCCCCTTCTGATTTTAGTACTGCGTCTCTTCAACCGTTGGCGCTCCAAGATTTCGTGCCAGCAAACTCCGGTTACTACAAGATAAGACTCTAACGGGGTAAGGATTATTAAATGTACGGAAATGTATTTCACTCGACTCCGTACTCCCCCCTCGCGGACCCACCATTTCCCGGTTGCTTCTTATAAGACCATTCTTTGTTTTAGAAATTCTTAAATATCCTCCTCCCTCTCATCCCTTCCAACCCCTTCCACAACATCCTGAAGATCGTCGCGAAAGGATAAGGAAAATAGGAAAATTAACCTCCGTTGGAAGTTATACATTCGTTTGGAGTCGAAAAAAAATATATTATCATCTCTGCTCACCGCTTCGTTCAGGTTATGTTTTAACACTGCAACACAAACCTTTGTTTTCTTTTGCCATTGCTTATGCCACATTTTTGAGTAGAAATTGTATAGTACTGGTTGAAACCTCAGTGTAAAGATACAACCACTTTTTAAGTTTACTAGAATATTATATGAAATCTTTCCAGCTACTCTATCATTTTATTTTGTACGTAGAATCACCGAAAAATGAGTTTATTAAATGATTGAAACACGTATTTTATATTAACTTAATGGAAATGTTTCTTTACGAGGTTTAGCAAAGTTTCTTTACGAGAGATTTAGCAAAATCATTAGATACTATTTTTTTCAAGATCATTTTTTGATATTTTGCGTGAATCTTCTTCTTGAGAGTCGTATTATAATGTGTAAAAAAATTAAAAAGGTTTCACCGTCTATTTATTGAGATATTCAGTGTTTAAAATTGCCACTTTAACATAAGGTCTTTTGGGAAGTTTCGAAAAAAGACGATTTTCTACAACAAGTAACTCGCGATTTCTAGATGGTAAAACTTTCTCAGATTTTACCCACAGTTGAGTATTATTATCAGTAGTGAACAAAAAAAAAAAAGAGACAATCGAAAGTGGATAGTCGAAATGCCAAGTGCATGCAAATAATTTTTGCGTAAAGCGAATCTATTTCCTATGATAACTTGAAATCATTTCTGCTCTTAAAAAATGATCGATCTTTGTACAATATATTTTCAATAATAAAAGGCTGAATTGTATACTGTTCTCTTCGTTTTTTTATAACGAAGGATACGATGTACAATAAAGTACCATTTGCTGAAAATTAAGTAGTACAATTTCTATAAAACCAATAAATGCAGAAGAATCATTTTTACCAAAAAAATGGGGTCGTTTTTGACTCTGTTACGAAATTGAAAAAAAACTCGGAAACTGATAGAAATATTTGTCAGTTTTGTATTAAAATTCAAAAAAAAAAAACATAAAAACTGAGGTCCCCAAGTCGAATGTCGCGGAAGTTCGACGAACTTAATAACGATCAGAGGTAGTCAGAATATTTGTAGGTTGAGGTAATACAATCTATTGGGTAATAAAATTTAGGCACCGGGATATTTGTGATTTTGCTTAGAGTACAAATTTCAAGAGTGTTGAAGAGAAACAAGGAGGAAAAAGCCATCGCTCGATTTCACAGGCAATTATGTTTGGAACGATGGAACGAGTGGGTTTACTCTTATTTAACGCCAATGTGAGCGCGTCTTACGCTTCGTTGCCTTGTGGCGCTATCTCGTTTGCCCGAAAATGTCGCTGATAGAAAGGTAAATTGAAAACTGTATGTTCAGAGTGCTCCTGCCTTTAGTTTCGTTTTGCTCTATAGGGGCTTTTTCATTCTTTTTTCAACGTAATTGCGTGGTTAGGGTCCTGCTGTAACTTTTAAGAACAAAAGAAAAACAGGAGGATTAAGTATTTAGTCTTTTTGGAAATCAAAATTGTATAAAAAGCCGCAAGCTGTAGCCTCGTCGCTCTCCCATGTATTCAAATATGACGTTTTGCTGATGATTTTTTTTTCTTTTTCCATCGGTCATGTTTTTAAAAGTGGATCTTTCTGCCCAATCTCGAAATATCGCGATATTTAGGATCTAAATCGAACTTTTTCAGCCGTTTGAGTTTCTTAAAGGATATAAAATTAGAATCCTCAGAATAATATGCAATATTTAGAAATGAACAAAAATCAGAAATGTCAGGTTGATCTTTTCTTCTCAAATATAAAATTATAGAAGCCAATAATGGGGAGTTCGATGAAGAATAAGACCGATTTAGAAGTTATTATAAGTTAAAAAAGGGACCACGCAATTCAAGCTTTAACTTCTAGTCTTATAGCTTGGGTCAGATTGACCCGGGGTAGGAATCAAAGATTAAAAGAAGTTTCACGTTTCGGAACGAGCATCATTTCCTCTTATTATAATCAGACAAATAAAAAAAAAATTGTTTTTCGTGGCTGCGAAGAATAGTTTTTGGTACGATGGGGTCGAACATTGGTGAATTTGAACAAGCTGCACTCGGAGAGTTTCTTTTTTTTACGGACTTAACGAATCAACGAAGGTTGCAATGTTTCTCGTATTTATCTACGATTACGGTAATCGAATTTTTGTTCTTTCGTCAATGCTTTCTTTTCATTGCTTTCACGAAATTGATCGCTCCGTAGAACCGAACAGGCAATAAAATGTACGAGGCCCTCGACCTCTCTCTTGGTCCTTGAGTGTACTCCGTTTGGGCTCGTACTAGTCTTGAGTCAATTTCTGCCCCGCACGTCGAGGGTCGAAAGGACTGCCACCGTCCCCGTTTGTAAGAGAGTATAGTTCTTCGTTTTCAAGCATCGATCGAACAATTATAAACAATAGATGATAAAAGGTTTCAACACTAACTTACGAGGAGCATGTTTTCAGTGTTTTATAAGTTTATGAAATATCTTCCTCGTGTTTACATTTATTTTCCTCAGTTCTTTAGCTGTTCGTTAACACGTTATTCCGTAAAGTTGATAAACCGTTTTTTCAGGGGCTCAGCTACCATGGCTCTAGTAGATTCCAAAAAACCGAATCGAACAAATTAAAAAAAAAACAGCTAAACTTGAGTTATATCTAAAATGTTCGCGTAAACTATTTTTAGGTACTTTCGGAATAAAACGTAAACTCAAAGGCGAATTCGCTAACAAATGCTAATTCGAGTCACAAAGTTTGACTGCGCGTTAGTTTTTTTCTCTGATTAAGTTGTCAATCTGTAGTAACGTATCATTATCTTGAGGCTCATCGATAGATAAAACCATATTTGTCGTCATCCAAGATATTCCCGATTTTGAATACGGGTTTCCAAGCGATCACACCTTTCATTTGGATCGAATAGAATCGGATCCAAAAATATACTAAAATGATAGTTTTCATTTTCTTAGGCTTCAATATTCTACTGTGAGGAGGTTAAATCTTCAAAAAATATGCGATGCGTTTTATTGTGTTTTGGTACGGTGTCTTTTTGTTTTTATCGAAACGGGTCCCGTTATGTTTTGGAAGCGGTGAGAGGGCAAACGTCGCCCCGAGGGCCTTTGCTTTTCAATCGACGTCGGTGTACACGTCGCTATGGACGGGGTTGGATATTTACCAGGCGTCGAGGCGTGGGTAACTCTGTTTGTGGCAATTTCTTGTTTCCATTAGGTTGGCCGGCCTGGGGGGTGAAATTCCCCTTCTCACCCCCGACCGACCCCTCCGGGAGCGTTGCGCAACTTCGACAGCGGCGACGTCGAGGTTGAGGGGGTTGAAGAGGCTCGACGGGGTTCGGGGTGAAACGTTCCACACGACCTTACCTTCACTCTGTGCCGATCAAATGATGCGCGCCACCGACCACAATAACCTTCCAACCCCCTGCTCCTCCGTCCTTTAGTCTCCCTTGCCCCGTTTTGATCTCACGCTCGTAGCACAATCATTTTCTTAGATTACAGGAAATGGTTGAAAAACACGCGTTGCACATTGATCTCAAAATCTCAAATAGGAATGTCCAACTTTCGTGGATTTTTTGATTAAATTTCGAAAGACGATTTTTTCGTAAATTATGATTTTTTCGATTTTTTTAAAATATGAATGAATTAATTTGACTATCCTGGAGTCGAGCGGAGTATTTATTTTCAGTAACAATAACAAAGGTCATTGACATATTTTCTAAAGACAAAATTATTTAATGTGTGTATATTTAATTTTTTTCAAAATTCATACTAATTATTGTCAATCATTTTCAATTTATGGATAGATATGATGAGTAGAGTCATGCACTGTTGGATAGAACTTTTAAAATGTTCTAGCAATGTCAGTCACATTTTGTAAGAAATGTGCAATTATTTATTATCATTCAATAGGAGCAATATCGAGGAAATTGTTTCTCGTGCCAATTGAATTCCATTCCGGAAAAAAAATCAAATATATTCAAGTACCATTCCACTAATTCTTAAAAGCCAAAAATTTTCAAACTTCCACCTACGCTAGTGAGAATTCGAAAAAAGTGTAAAATTGCTCAATCAAATGTCTTATTACGGAGTGCCAATAAAGTTATAATCGCAATGGAACCAACGATTTTTAAATCATTGTTGAAAAATCGCTTACAATGTTAACTCTATTATCCCCAAAGTTGACATTTTCCACATAATACGAACTTGAACCATTGAAAACAGCAAGGTACGATATCGTCTAAATCTTTAAAGATACATTAAACATGTATGACATTATCAAAATAATTTTCAGTTATGAGGTTTGGAAAATAAACAAATAAGCATGTTTAACTTCAAAAACACCTAATATTATTTCTTTAGACAACGGGAAACCCTGTTTTCACCTCGACCTCCCCTATGTTTTGAACCATGAAAAACTTTCACGTGGTTACTTTAACAGTAATAAACAGAGTCTAGAATTCTGACATCATGGTAAAACTTAAATGAATCAACAGACATTGTGTCTACGTATCTTCTGTGTGCGTTTGTGGACACAGAGCGATAATAAAAACGATCTTTCGTTGACAAGCAAAGATAATGGCTCGAGTCAATAGACCCGAGGTTTATTTCGGAATACAAAATAATAAGGAAGAAATACGAGTATACACAAGATAGTCCAAGCTATAAATTTTGAAACGATAAGTCTTTTGTTCAATGGCCTGAAGGTTAAATAAGCCGAAGCTGGCTTGGAGTAAAAGAGCATCGAAGAGACATAACCTGTACAACATTCTCTTGTATTTAACTTAACTATGAATCGTTTATCCTGAAGCGATTTGCAGTCAATTAATCCTTCTGTAAATGGAAGCGTTTTCATTTTCGCTGATGCTTCTGGCTCCAGAGAATAATCTTTCTTAAATAAGCCTGAGGCTGAACACCGCGAAGGTAGAAAGAGAGAAAGTGCGCTATGGTAGCTTGATAACTGCGTCGCTAAAGCTATCTTCCTTGAAAATCCAATTACCAGCCGTAGAGGAACAAATTTAAAAAACACAAATTATATTCTCTCTCTCTCCCTTCCTCTTTCTCTCTCTCGCTCTCTCTCTCTCTCTGTCTCTCTCGCGCTGTCCCAAGTCGTATTAGTTTTCGTTTAAGGGAGCTTCTTATTTGTTCACTAAAGAAGCTGCCCTACGCAGCATCTCATTCGGTAATCCTTCAGATCGAAATGTCATGTTAATGAAATATGCAATTGATGCAAGACTTTTTTCAAGTTAGTGTCTTGGATATTATGATCTATGATTACTTTCCAAATAAGCTGACAACTAGCTTTAGTTTTCCAAAGGTTTATGGATTATAAAGCGACCGAATGAATTATGAAGGAGTATTTTTTTAGATTCAAATTCATTGAAAGAATGTCAATTAAACATTTACAAAAAAAAATTGGGTAAAATAAAAATACGAGTGTTCACGAGCTTAGTGAAATGGCATTTCATTCAAATTCACAAATTTACGTCCATGCATACAACCATAATAACGAAGCAAATCCATTCACGATAGAACCAAAAACTATTAGAACGCTAGGAACATCGTATTGGTTGATGTAAATCCTGTTAGACATTTTTTGTTGATCATTTGCTTAAATTTTTTGTCCTTTTGATGAGTATACCAAACCGGAGCAATAGGTAAAAAAGAGTAATTGAGCAAAGACAGCAGTGAGAAATTCAGTGAAGAGAAACATGTATTTTTAGAATGTACTCTCTTGTAGACATTCCAGGTTCTCGGCAAATCCTTCCTTTGTTGGAAACACCGCTGTATTGAATTTTTCTCGCTCGTATTCATTCATGCATGATTTCTGAGCCTGTATCATGAAACACCGCGTCTAAAAAAATCGTATGCATGAAGCCCAGCCATATTACAAAACTGCATGCATGACGTGATTGCATGAAATCTTGAGGTATCGAAATGAGAATACAAGGAGAGCGATAGAAAGAGGAAAGCCTCGATATATTCTCATGTACATTGGTGCATCAACGTGAGGATAGATGGTTCATTATTCGGTCATCGGTTCACCATTAGAAAGGGTGATCCAGAAAGATCACGGAATAAGCCCCTCTCATTAGTGATATTCCGAAACTGGTGATTTTTCATGTCCAGCAGTGTACTTTCATTATTATTTTAGAACCGAACGTAAGAAAGTGATTGCCATTCAGTGCATCTTACCACTTCACCACCTGATTAAATCCGATCGTTTTGGGAAAATTTACGCCATGGCGCACCAGAATTTAGGGTGAACTTTTTTTTAACGTATTTTTTATCATATTTTTACTTAACTTTAACGTATTTTTTATCATAGATTTTTTTAAACCCATGCTCCTAAATCTCGGAGTACTCTTTCACATTATCATTTACAGGAAATCGAATTTCGATGGGTAAAGTGTAGAATATTGGTGAGTAGGCGTGTAAACAGAATCTTTGAAAAATCGAATCTTCAGGTCTGCAAAGCATCCAAATTTATTTTGTTCAGCCTCAAATAAAAATACAATCTTTGATTTAAATTGAAAATACGAGTCTTCGAAACCATCAACCCTTCATCTACAATAGTTGGTATTTGGTATTTACGATAATTGGTATTTGAGTGAGTTTCGAAATTAGGGTTGACTGCGTAAGTAGACAGTCACTTCAGGTGAGGTTGAGGTCTTCCAAAGCAGTAGGCATCACTTATGCACGGTTGACGATCTTTAATGGGGTGGGTTTGATGATTAATGGAACCGCACTTATCACCGGATTATGACGCCGGCTACTCTCTACTGCTTTGGAGGTTTGATGCCTCTTGGACCAACTGGAGGCCTTTCCGTTTTTGCACGGGCTATTCTCTTCTTGGGTGAAGGTTTGATGCCTCTTGGACCAACTGGAGGCC